>JAJIYU010015094.1:0-12891 GCA_030144865.1 Tinospora cordifolia
AATTGTTTTTTTAATTTTAAAATAGGTTAAAATGGTTATGGAACTTCTTTTTTTTTTCCTTTTTTTTTTTTTTTTTTTTTTTTTTTTTTTTTTTTTTTTTTTTTTTTGGGGGGGATATCATATGCCTCACCTGGAGTTTGTAGTTTTGGTGGTTGCTTTATTATTGCAATTTATGGCGAAATCAGAGTCACAATTGTTGGGGGAGATTAAATTCTCAGCTAGCTCATGGATCTTTGTTTGACCTTTGCAAAGGGCTTTAATATTTCTAGCTGGCTACTCAATGGAGATGCTCGTATGTCCATAAATGCAGTTTAGAATATTCTGATAACATCATAGCTGGCTTTCTCCTTATTTCCAATTCTTGCACTTGAGGCTGGGTTCACTCTGTTTCTTGGTGTATGAAATATTAAGTTTTGTTTCCACTCTCTCAAGAAAAGACAAAAAAAAAAAAAAAAAAAAGCTGGAAACAATCTGTTCAGAGATTTAATTGTTTGTGATAATTCTATATTTTATTTGATATACATAGTTAGGCCTCTATTCATCATTTATAGCGTTTAGGTCAAAGATGTTCCTAACATGATATCAGAACTTTGTTATTCTAGTGGTCCAATGTCCAAACCTCCTCACTAGGATTTGTTTGTTTCTCTCATTTATCACTTGTGTCCTCACTAGGATATGTCTAGTCCACATTTCATCGTGCATGTGGGGATGATTATTAGTCTATATATTTGTTTGATGTAGCATGGTTGAGCCTTCAGTGTTCATCTATAGCTTAGGTCAAGGAATTTTTAACACTTCTGCAAATTAAGGTCTTTTTCATGTCCAACTCTTTTTAGGAGCCTGCACTTTGTCATCTGACTATTTTATTTAAAATTGGACAGTAAAATACATCCCTTGGTTAATTTAACTCTTTATTTATTTTATTTTATTTTATTTTTTTATTTTATGAGTGTTGTAACAAGTTCCTTTAGGAGCCTGCACTTTGTCATCTGACTATTTTATTTAAAATTGGACAGTAAAATACATCCCTTGGTTGATTTAACTCTTTATTTATTTTATTTTTATTTTATGTGTGTGGTAACAAGTTCCCAGTGTCAGTTCTGGTTGCTTCTCTGCTTTCATTCTTTTTCGACACTGTTAATAGAAGGAAGTACATAATCTTATTTCATTTCCAATAACATCTGCTTATCTGTCCTCTGCTAGTCTTTGACTTTTATGGAGTTGGGATTATGAATTTAATTATATAGTTTGAAACAATCAACTTCTTGCTTATCCTAGTCGAGTTCTTGTCTTATTGTTCTTTGTGTTGGTTAGTCCATTGGGCAAGTATATTCAAGTCTCTATAATAGGAGTAACTAATCCCCTTTTATCTTAAATAATATAATGTTTATGTTTCTTGACAAGAAAAAAAAATGTTGTATTTGAGAAGGTAGGCTTTTCTTTCACATTTATAGAGATTCCATTTTTCAACTTTTTAATAATTCAAAGTATTGCAGGTTACTACACCATTGCTAAAATTTATGGCAGAGTTTGTGCTCAACAAAGCACAACGTCTGACTTTTGATTCATCTTCTCCTAATGGCATACTTCTTTTCCGAGAAGTCAGTAAACTAATTGTTGCATATGGTTCAAGGATCTTATCATTGCCCAATCCTGCAGACATCTATGCTTTCAAATACAAGGGGATATGGATTTGTTTGACTCTCCTATCAAGGGGTATGTACATCAATCACCTGGTTTCGATAAAGTTTCAGAGCCCCTTTGTTTGTTTAGTGCTTGGCCCTAATTTTCTGATTGAGAAGCACTTGTATATACCAACTACTCCTGCAGATTTACCGTACAGAGTGGTTAATACTGATGAGCCACATTTTCATTTTATGGTCCATTGGTAGATGTTGATATTTCAGATATTTATGCTAAATAGGAACAGGCTATATAATTTTCTGATGCAAATTCCTAGAAATGATGAGAGGATTATGCCTTTTTAAGTCAGGGCCTAGGTTTTTCTTTTCTTTCGTTTTTTTTATTTTTATTTTTTTATTTTTTGTGGTTGGGGGGGTCTCCCACCGATTTCCTTGATGATAAGCTATGAGGAGTGACACGCGGATGAGGCTTAGTTATCAGGCACATGAAAAAGTTACAGTTTAGGTTTTTCTCTTATTTCTTTATTCTTCGTTAAGTGAGATGCCTTATTTTCTTATTTTATATTCTTAGGGAGAAGGTAGAGCAGGAGACCTTCTGGGGATTGTGCAGTCTTTTTCTTCTTAATGAAATGCTGCTTTCCTTGTTATGTTTTTTGCATCTAATTTTATCTGTCAGGGGAGAATGTAGCTACTGAAATGATCCCCAGATGTGTCTAGTACTTAATATGCACTGGATGTGACGTTCGTCATTAATTAATTACTCTTTTTTTTAAAAAAAAATTTTGGTAGGAGGGGGAGGGAGTAAGATTAGAATGAGTTTCTGTGCCCTTGGTTTTTTATGTTTGTTGCATCTCTCTCTCTCTCTCTCTCTCTCTCTCATCATCATCATCATCATTATGCTTGGTTTACTGTCTCTGAAAGTGTTTCATAATTCTTTGACAGCACTGTCTGGAAACTATGTCAACTTTGGTGTCTTTGAATTATATGGTGATAGAGCTCTAGCTGATGTTCTAGACATTGCATTGAAGATGACATTGTCAATTCCTCTAGCAGACATTTTGGCATTCCGAAAGGTAATTCTTTTTCTTTGCTTGCTTAGTATTGTGCATTCAAATTTTTACTTTAGTTCATCTAATTATGTATGGGCATTTTATGTTTAAAATAAATTTAAGATGGTGGAAGAGTACTAATGTCAATGACTATAATATTCGATTATACTTCAGTGGTTCATACATTGTAAGAAGCTGAGTTAGTCCCAGGGGCTGTCTCCATAAAATATATGAAGCCATCTGTTTCATGCATGTATCCACTACTAATCAAAAGGCGTGGCATAGCTGGAATTGGCTATTCAAAACAATGAACAAACTGGCAAGGTTAAAAATAACTTAAACTAAAAGTTTAGTGCTGAATTATTTTTAAAAAATTGTTGATATTTAACTTCTTGCAGGAATTGCAAATGGTTCCATGTTCAGGAGTTAATAGAAATTCATATGTTCTGCTCATACATTCTTCCTCCCCTTGGTTAGGCTTAGTGAGGGCAGGGGAGACTGCATCTGATTTTGGGAAGATAGTGTGATGTGGTAACATGTGGTTTTGCTCCCTGTTTCCTGGACTGTACAATAGATTACTTGGTCATATTTCATAACTTACCTATCTCTAGTTTCTCTACACCTGCCACAGGACATGGTCCTAGACATTGGGATTTCCATGTGGTTGGTTCGACCCTCCCTTGGGTTGAGGCCGACGTCCGTAACTCCTTTCTATGCTCCAGGATTGTGTTCTCCATAATGATAATGATAAGATGTTAAGGTCTTTGGTTCCTTGTACAAATTCTCTTTGAAGTCTTTGTTATCCACATTATTGGAAGTTTTCAATCATCCCTCATTTATGGAAAGTGCAAGTTCCATCACAAATATAATCTTTTGCTTGGGTGATCGTTCATGGTAGGGTTCATACCGCTGACATGCCCAGTTTGGAAGTCCAGAAGTTCACTTGTCCTCATTGCTGTGTTATCTACATAACAGGGAGTTGGAGTCTGTTTCACACTTGTTTGGGGCTGTCCCTTTGCCTTAGAGGTTTGGCAGGGGTGGATGATTCATTTCCCTGTTCTCTCTGGTATGGTTCCCAGTGTCAGACTATCATATGTGTTTCCGTTGATCGAGCTGGTGTGTCATGGCTGGGTGGCTCATTGGCAGGTGGTTTGATTGATGGTTACTTGGTCAGTATGGATGGAAAGGAATTCTAGTTTGTTTGAGGATGTATCCCTGTTGGTGGTCTTGTGTGGGAAAGTTCCTTGAGTTGGCTTCTTTTTGGGTTAACAGTATTTCACTGGTCTTAGGCTATACTATTTTTGATTGGTTGAGGAGGTGGGCTAATTTTATACATCTTTTGGCTCTAGGGTTGGCATGCATTTTAACAGAAAAATTACTTTTTACCCATACACAAATCAACATACAGTTCTTGTTTTTTAAAGAAAAAGAAAAAAAAAAAAACCATTATCTCTAATGTGATTCTGGCTTCTTTGAAGGAGCATGTTACAGTTTTGGTTGGAATGTGATCATAGAGTTTTCAACAATTCGTCCAAGGATGGGGAGGACAAACTTTAAGAAAATGGGTTTATGTGTCTCCATGTGCTAATGGCTTTTCGATCTCAAATCGGTATTATGTGGCAAAAACAATAATCGTATTTAATTTTGAGGCTTTGTCGTTCGATACTAGTAGGTTAGATCTATCATGTGCTGTCGGAAGCTAGTAGGTAGTATCTGTGGATGAATTTATGCACTTACGGTGTCTAAACAAATTTGGCTACATCTATCATTGAGTGATGCTAATATAACTTATTTCTGCTGAAAAAGGGAAATATAGTGAATGGGTTTTTATATCTTCTCACATGCTACTTCCTGATATTTTAATTCTTGTTGTCCAATCTTCCGCTGCTTATTGGAAAAATAAAATAAAGTTAAAATTAAAATTAAAATCCCTTGTCATGTTAAAATCTTTTACTTGAATTAAAATTTAATTCAGTATAGTGCTTTTAGTAGCCATCACTTTTGATACCTGAGCCATCTCAAACAAAATGTACATTATTTTTTGATGGATTTATAGCCTTGTATGTGGTCTCTCCTTTTTTTAAAAGTAAATTTTAATGGAAGAGTTCCTGCCTTGTGTTAACTATTACATTGCATAGTTAGTGTAGCAAAATTGAAACAGAGAACTTGCAAGCAACAAGAGGCTCCTACAAAAGATTTACTGGCAATTTATGTTTATAATTCAAGTTGAGAGCTGATGTAGAGGTCTGAATTTGACCGGGAATGAGTTGAATGAGTAGAAGTTTGTATTTGAGGTGGTTTGTTAACTTTATCTACAACCTCTATACAAAGTAGAGAAGAATTAAAAAAAAAACAATTTTTTTGGGTAACTGTTTCTACTTTTCTTTATCTATTTGAAGTAGAGGTATTATTTCACCAAGAATAAACAAAATTTTTTTCTTTATTCCGCTATAGCTTAAACTTCAATGACAAATAGAGGTTCATTTTAAAGTAGATGTTTAGAGGCTAAGTTGTAGAACACTATCTTTGGCTGTAAACATCTGTCCTAGAGTTGGAATGAAATTGTTCTACAGTTAGAATAAAAAGAGGATGGAGTATTTTGATTTATACATATTTGTTATTGTTTTTTATTATGACGGGATAAGTTTGAACCAAAGATGATCTGGGTTATAAATTTGTATTATTTTGTGTCCTTTTGTTGTGGTCATTTTTTTTTTTTGAAACAGAAACTGTTATATTAATAAAATAAAAATACAGAAATAGGTTGTCTGATAAGATATCAAGGCAACACAGCCAGATTACAAGCTATGCAAGATATTTTCTCCTTTACATAGCCAATCCTCAAAATGATACCCTTTCCCCAGTTTGGTACTCGAAACCCTAGTAGCAAACAATATATTTGATCTTTCCCACACAACACTCTCCAATCTAGCTTTATCCAAAAAGAGCCTTGTGTTCTTTTCTTTCCAAATGGTGTACCAAACTGCGAAAACTATGAGCTTCCAATATTGCTGCATCCTTCTATTTATCACACCTGCTGGAATACTAAAAGAAATTTTGATCCGCAGGGGGTTCAAAAACTAAATATTTGTGCACCCGATGCTCCATAACTGTTGGACCATTTTGCAATTCCCAAAAATGTGATGAGTTGTATCCAAGGTATCCATGCTCCAAAACTTGTTGTGGTCATGTTATGGTGTATCTTTCTTTGCTTTTTAAGTAGCCTCTGTAAGAGTGCCAGTAGGAGAAACTTGAAGTCATTTTAGTCTTTATTTCTTCCTCTTTATTAGACTCGGTTGAAAGTTTTAGTAATAGCTCAATTTTTTCAGGTGATATCTGTATGGAAGACTATTTGGTAACTGGCAATATTGTTTTTAGGGAATGTCAAATACAGTTAGAACTTTTTTAGCCCAACCATTTGCTTTTACAAGAAAAGGTTCATATTCGTTGCTTTGTTTAAGCTTTTTCGGGTACTTTTTCATTATTTTAGATAGCCAGGGACATCTTGAGATTGTTGCAAAAATGCATTTTCAAAAAAAAAAAAAAAAAAAATCCTGTTTGCAATGAGAGTAAAGTGCATTATAGATGAGATTGGGTGAAAAATCTTCATATTTGCCTAAATAGTGGAAATGGCACTGTAACTATAATGTGTAAGCTGCTTGTTTTGAAGATGATATTGTTTAAAACTGGTCTGAAACGAATGCAAAGTTTTAGTGGTTATTGGGTTTGACATTTGAGGCCTGAGTCAAGCATTTTTGTTTCCAGTTATCCAGAAAGAACGTACTCTTAACCTGAATTAGGTTTACTCCTATGTCCACTTGGCTGGAATGATAAGAATTTGAAACTTCATTGAATTGTTTATTTTAATATATTTTCTATCATTTAATATTATTCTCTTGTTTGTTCTCCCCTTGGGCTTGATGTTCAAGGCCTGGTCAAGCACGTTTGTTTTCAGTTATCTGGAAAGAACATACTCTTAACCGGAATTAGGTTTACTCCTATGTCCGCTTGGCTGGAATGATAAGAATTTGAAACTTCATTGAATTGTTTATTTTTATATATTTTCTATCATTTAATATTATTCTCGTCTGTTCTCCCCTCGGGCTTGATGTTCAAGGCCTGGTCAAGCACGTTTGTTTTCAGTTATCTGGAAAGAACATACTCTTAACCTGAATTAGGTTTACTCCGATGTCCGCTTGGCTGGAATGATGAGAATTTGAAACTTCATTGAATTGTTTATTTTTATATATTTTCTATCATTTAATATTATACTGGGCTTGACGTCTGAGGCCTGAATCAAGCATGTTTGTTTTCAGTTATCTGGAAAGAACATACTCTTAACCTGAATTAGGTTTACTCCGATGTCCGCTTGGCTGGAATGATGAGAATTTGAAACTTCATTGAATTGTTTATTTTTATATATTTTCTATCATTTAATATTATACTGGGCTTGACGTCTGAGGCCTGAATCAAGCATGTTTGTTTTCAGTTATCTGGAAAGAACATACTCTTAACCTGAATTAGGTTTACTCCTATGTTCACTTGGCTGGAATGATGAGATTTTGAAACTTCATTGAATTGTTTATTTGTATATATTTTCTATCATTTAATATTATTCTCTTGTCCCATCTTTCCCGTTGGGCTTGACGTTTGAGGCTTGAGTCAAGCATGTTTGTTTTCAGTTATCCAGAACATGCTCTTACCCTGAGTTAGATTTACTCCTATGTCTACTTGGCTGGAATTATAAGAATTTGAAACTTCATTAAATTGTTTATTTTTATATATTTTCTATCAATTTAATATTATTCTCTTGTCTATTCTCCCACCTTCCCTCCCAGCTCCCGCCCAAGCTGAGATTTTAGTATGTCCACTCCGTTCTCATAGTCATGTTTTTGTTTTCAGCTTACGAAGGCCTATTTTGCATTTTTGGAGGTTCTCTTCAACAGCCATATTGCTTTTATTTTGAAACTAGACAGCAGCACTTTTATGCATATTATTGCATCTCTTGAATCTGGGCTTAAAGGTCTGGATTCTAATATCTCTTCACAGGTATGCATATTATTCTATTTGGGATGCTACTTCTATGGCTACTTTATGTTTCTTATTTTTTGCATTCTTCTGGTTTGTTTCTTGCAGTGCGCGTCTTCCATTGACAGCCTGGCTGCATTTTATTTCAACCACATTACGGTGGGGGAGGCCCCTGCAACTCCAGCATCAATCAATCTAGCTCGACATGTTGCAGAGTGCCCCAGTTTATTTCCTGAAGTAAGCGCTGGCTTCTTTGTTTGCTCAATTTTATTTATCGAACTTCTAGTTTTATCTCTAATGTCCTCATGTTAGGTTTCAAAACTTGAGTTGAATTGAAAGTAGATATATGTTCCTCTTTCCAATTGTTTTTTGTTATCACTTGTATGTGTGTGCTTCCTTCATTTCAAAGGAATATTGTCTTTTCGTTGGAGTCTCCTATTGTATATTTGCCTTCAGGTTTTGATGCTATATTTTCAGTTTGTATTGGACTAGCCATATTGAGAAGTGATTCACTATAATCATCTTAAGCCTAGAGAGCTCTTCCTTTAGAACTAACATTCCGAAAAGAAGTAAAGAGAACTTCCAAATGGTTATAAGATATCATGAATTAAGTAGTGATTAATTAAATGTAAAGAATGAAGTAATGAATTATAATGATTAGAACAGTAAAGTTTGCAAAATTCAGCGCTTGATGTGGTTATTATTAACAAAGTTTTGTAAATTTGTTTGATCAATATGCATTTTCTTTCATGTTAGAATGTCCTCTGAAATTTAGGCATTTCTTCTCTGAACATGTCCCAACAAAGTAAATGCATTCTAGATTTTTCTTTCGAGGGAACAACTAAAACTTAGAAATAAGCCACCGAACTGAAACTGAATTACTATATGTTGTACGTACTGGAAGAAAAAGAAAAAAGGGCAATTGCATTAGATCCGCCAAGGGAGATTTTCACACATGGCACATGATGCATGTCGTCAACTTAGTATCTTCATATGTGTTAGTCGTTTGATGTCAGTCAATGAAAGGTACAGAATGTGGAGTGCTTGACTCTGCTTGAGTGCTGCCAGGCTATCCAGCCAAACTTGTTTTTGGGAACACAGATGTCAAAGTTAGTGAGATGGTGATTATGTTCTTTTTTAACCTTGTTTTATTTATAACTAACTACCTTATTTGCTTGTCCTTTTCTCCTTTGTTAGTAATTTCTTTTGTTATGATGCTTATGTAATTACATTATGCTTTCTTCTACAGATATTAAAGACCCTCTTTGAAATTGTGTTATTTGAGGACTATGGAAACCAGTGGAGTCTTAGCAGACCGATGCTGAGCTTGATACTTGTCAATGAACAGGTAACTTTCAGAACTTATTGGGGTTTCTTATATATATATATTCTCCTTTCTTTTCTTTTCTTTTCTTTATTTTATTTTATTTTTTATTTTTTACTTTTGTTGAGAAGCTAAATATGTTCTTCGTTTATTCTTTTGGAGGATATAATTCACTCAAGGATTTCTTAGCATGAGAGAATATTCATAAATGTTGATTTGAAATGGCCTTATGCACTTGAAAAAATAGTGGTGGAACAAATAGATTATTGATTGGATAGAAAGATAGTTGTTTTACAGAGCTAAAAGTTAAGTAGAACATGATTCCCAATGATCATAAGTCCTCATTTGAAGGAATAGGATGTCTCTATCTTATGATGCTGGTTCTGAGTGTTGTGGAAAATATGTAGGGATGTCAGAATAGGGCTACTGGTGCATAAAAATGAGCATGAATTAAATATGTCAGTAGAGTCATTTAACAGTCTTGGATATAAAAACAGCAACAGGTTAAAACATGAAAACTAAATGTGTTAGAGGGCAAGCAAGAGAAATGAAGAGCACATGGTACAAACTGGGGGAGGGCTCAGAATAGGTTGCCTCATACTGTATGATTGTGTTTGTTTTTTAGAAAATTTATGGAGATACTAAAATGATTGCTGCAGTTGTATTTTTATCCAACTGCAACACTCCCAACCATTCAATAAATGGATGATGCAAATCTCAAGCTGTGAACCTCTTTATCTAATGGTAATAAATGCTTCAAGTGCATAAAAATTTGCAACTTTAGCAGTTAATTTAGACCCTTCCAAAATTTTATTGCTCATACATTTGAAGCTTGTTTTAAGAAACTGAAGAATAGGAGCTATTTTATATACATGTATGGATGGGTTTCTTACATTGCATAGTTCTACAGATCCTTTGTTTGGCAGCCCCTATTTATATATACATGTTTTATGTTTTAATGTTGTGGAATCATAGCTTTTATCTCTATTCCTCCATCCTATACTTGGAAAAACTTCGAGTTAAACCATGAAATCCTTGCAGATATTCGCGGATTTGAAGGCTCAGATTGTGTCTTCTCAAGTAAGTTCCTTCTTTCCCTGGTTCTTCATGCTATTGTTGACTTTGTTGTGGGCATATGATAGCCATCTCTGGCAGCATTTAGTTACTAGAAACGAGAATATCCTTTACACAATGATGCTTGCTTTCCTTCTGCAGCCTGTGTTTAGTGTTTGACCCAGTGTTCAGATATAAATAATGCAACATATGACTTTTAGGATCATGCTTTCAATTAAAAATTAAAAAAAAAAAGGAAAAAAGAAAGAAACGGAAAAAGTTTTGCTGACTGTTGTTGGCTATTTGCCAAGATCATTTTCTGAGCTACTTTTTATTATTGAGATTGATATAGTATAAAGTGGGGATAATTGGAGAAAACTAAAGCTGTGTATCCAAAACAAAAGCTTAAAAAGCAGGTTGTTTTCTGGGTTCCTTTTTAATTTTTCTTCTTCGTGTTTTGAATTTTTTAATGTAGAAAATTGAATTGGAATCATGAACCAGTTAATGCATAATAAATTTGAAACAATGGTAAAACGTTTTGGAGCTGCTTACTAGTTCCTGATGCAACAGACATTATAAAGGTCATCATTCATACAATTTTTTAGGGTACAATGAGTACTCTTTCTATGTCATCTTCCTTTTTTTTATATGAAACTAGAGAATGTTCTACATATAAGGTTATAGAAAACTTTTTCAAAAAATAAATAAAATAAAAAAGTTATAGAAAACAGTTTCCTTTTTTTTTTTTGAAGGAAGAAATGTCTTGATAATTGTATGTTGTAGAAGTTTGATGATCAAATGCATGTGATGTCTGATTTCGCCAATTTGTTTAAGACATCAAATTTTTAGGTTTGAAATCTTTAGATTTCATGTCGGGAAAGATCGAAAGATGATCTATTAAGGACAAATTAATCTGATACAGAAAAGAATTTGAACCTTTTCTGAAATTTTCTTTTTAAGAGCTCTAGAGTTTTCAAACCCCTTTTTACAAGTAATGCTAGTTAACATGTACATGTATGGTGCAATAATTTCTCTCCCTTTTGTTTTGCAGCCAGCTGAGCAACAACAGCGCCTCTTGCTCTGTTTTGATAAACTGATGGCTGATGTTACTCGAACCTTGGATTCAAAGAACAGAGACAAATTCACTCAGAACCTGACCGTGTTCAGGCATGACTTTCGAGTTAAATAACATCTCATTCCTTAATTCAGGTGCCCATCTGGATATCTGATAAATATATACATGAACAACCCTTCCTCTCTCCTCCTCTCCCCTCCTCCCTGGTGACCCCTTGAAGAAAACATACTGCGTGCACAAAGATGAAGCCCCTTTGGGTTGTGAAAAGGATCATCCTTGCCATTCAGTTTGATGTTCTTTTCTGTAACCATACAGGGGTAATAGCAGCATATTAGATTTGTTAAACATTATTAATTTGTTCAAAAGTAGCAAGTGGCATATGATTTCTTTAAAAAAAAGAAAAAGAAAAAAGAACTCAAGTGGGAGGTTGTTTCAGGGTATGTATTTATGTAGAAATCATGGGGGGCCGAGGTAGAAGAAATATACCGTGTAAGTTTTTTACAGAAAAAAGGTAATTAGGGTTTGCAGCAGCAGTTGTTGGGTTTAGCTATTCTTTTACTCAGAATCAGAAAGATGTAAATGATTTAGCTGGCTAGTTAAACATTTTATTTTCTGTGTTCATAGGAAAAAAAGAAAAATAGGCTGCTGTAGTCTATATCTTTTTTGTATGTCATCAACCTTTTTAATCATTTGATATAAGAATATTCTGCAGAAGTTTCTTCATCCTTTGATATTTTAAGTTCCTTTTTTGTAGATATTTGATGAATTCTTGTGACCATGAATGTGTGTGCAAGCATAAATTATCAGTGATATGTTCTGTATTTACTATTCCTGCTTGGAATCTGAATGAGGAAGCAGGCTTGAGACGGGGAAACGCCTTCTTATCTTTTTGTAGGTTAGAATTTAGTCTTCATTGAGGCATATATAACTACAAAACTTTATGATTAGGAAAAAAAAATTGTTTTAATTGACATTTAAGAGATGGCAAAACGGATCTAGATTCGGTTGTCATCTATTGTCCGGTTCCTTTAAAATGGGTATGAATACAAACCTTGTCAGAATCGAGCTACATATAAAAAAGAAAATTGTCCATTTTAATAATCAAACTGAGTCTGGACATGTACTAAAGAAAAATATCCGGTGCTTATTGAACGTGAATGGTTAAATTGACCTATCATTTATATACCCCATGCCCCAAGTCCCTTGGTTGATATGATTTGTATTTTTATTTATATTTGTACTTGAATCTTTTTTTCGATATTGTTATAAATAATAATAATAATAAAATTGAATGTCTTTGTAACCTTTTTAATATTTAGTGTTATGTAACCTCTAAATTTCATAATATCCAAATTAATGAGATTATTTAAATGTCATTATTATGGTTGATGTAACCCCCTATTCTAAACACTATATAAAGAGATCTTGTGCCTCATGGAAATCATCAACAAAGAGAACAATTCTCTCTTGGAATTCTTTCTTCTTTCTAGTGTTTTTGAGTTTTCTTCTCCTTCTCTTGAAGAAATTCTTGAATTTTTTCAATTTTTCTTAGTTTGATTCTTAATACGTTATCAGCACGAGCTAGCTCTTCAAGATCAACTTCGAAGACACAAGAGTTTGGAAAGAAAAGACTTGAAGGTATACTTTGATTTATTTGATTAAATATTTGAGTAGTACATTTTGTTTGCACATGTTTGATTATTTATATATAATATTATT
>JAJIYU010015095.1:0-12865 GCA_030144865.1 Tinospora cordifolia
ATATAAATTATGTATGTTCCAAGGTATAAAATAAAGTAGGTGAAATAGAATTAATTAAGAAAACTACATAAAAATTTTGGTGCAGCTTTAAACCATCTAAAAATTTATAATGGAAACATTGGGAAAGCAAAAAAAATTATGAAACTAACCCTCAGAGACTATATAAACCTCCTTACCACACTCATTTTATTCATCCTAGAGCAAGAGCTGATAAGATCCCTTTGCTCTCTCCTTGCCTCCTTTTTGGAACTTATGGTCTCTTTTCTTTTCTTGAGTTGTTCTAAACAACCAACGGAGTAGTAGCAAAAGAGTGTTGCACAAATCTAGTGCAAACAAGGGAAAAAGATCTACAAGATATAAAGAAAGGTTAGAAGGAAGCGATTTCGAGGTGAAATGATTTCCACCTTTTAATTTATTATTTTGATTCAAATAATGCTTGCTTGTGTGGTTAGTTTAGTTTTCTTTTATATGCTTTTTTAATATATACAATTAAATTATTATATTGATCATGACTGAGAGAATATACTTTTTAGTTGCGTCTTGTACGATCTTCTACATCAGAAATCAAAAGCCATCCTTTCGATTTTATTTTAAATGTTGATTTGTGGTATAATGTTATACTGTTGAAATATTTAAATAATTATTTGTTATGCTCTTACATTTAATATAAAATTAAATAAAGATCTTAACCATGTATCGGCATGGGGGCAGATGTTCCTTATGAGTATTCCAATCAAGGGTTGTGAGGAATAGAGGGTTCAAAGTTGATCCTACCTCAACTCTATGGGTCTGAGTTCAGTATAGTAGCTTTTTCCCTAAGGATTGGAAATGTTGAGGGGGTATCCTTTTGGTCTTTAATGAAAACCAAAAATAATAAATTGTTTGAATCATTTAATTCCTTGTAAGTACTTATTATGCATGTTTTATTTTTTTAAAATAATGAATTAAATATTTGAGATGATTTACTGATCTTTATAGCTCACCCTTTTTTTTAATGTTTCAGGAATTTAATTATCAAGGCTGCATGAGAGTAAATTTAATATGTAGAAAAATTTATTTAATCACATTGTAGGGCATGTGGGCCCAAATTTATTTCATTTCATTGTAACGAAAGTTGAATTATTACTCTTGATTTTTATTAAATAATAAAGAATTTATTTTATTTCATGACGTTAATGATTTTTAGAAATTATTTGTACATAGATAAATGTGCACAAGATATTTCATGGATATAAAAAAGAAATGGAACAAGGATAACGTAACATGGGCCCGCTTCTAGGGCGGCCCAAAAATGTTGAAGAAGAAAAATATACTGTCGAACGACGTGGGCTCAGGCATAAGAGGTAGGGTGTTACATAAATGTTTGATCTGCAAGCCGAGATAAAACTTAGTTTTACCAAGATATTTCATTTCAAATTCTTTCTTTAGATAATATGCTAGTTTTATAAATTCTTCAAGACTCCCAATAATGTTCAAATTGTCAACATATACGACAATTATAACAAATGTGGATCTAGTTTTCTTGATGAAAACATATGGATAAATTGGATCATTCTTATAACTTTCTTTAGACAAATACTCATTAAGACGGTTATACTACATTTGTCTAGATTGCTTTATTCCATACAAAGATCTTTGTAACTTTATTAAATAAATTCTTCAAGAATGTGAGTTAAATCCTGTAGGTATCTAAAATCCTTTTGAGATTTTCATATAAATATCACTATCAAGAGATCCATATAAGTAGGTTGTTACTACATCCATCAGATGCATTTCAAGTTTTTCTTGGACTGTTAGGTTCATAAGATATCTAAATGTAATTACATCGACCATAAGAGAATATGTCTCCTCATAATTGATGTTTAGTCTTTGGGTAAAACCTTGTTCAACAAGTTGCGCTTTATATCTTATGACTTCATTATTCTCATTTCTTTTTCGCACAAAAACCCATTTATACCCTACAGTAGCAATCGGTGGATTTTTGTTTAGACCAAGGTTGGTTTAGACATAGCAATGCATCACTTTCAAATTTGGCAATATTTTTGTAACTTGTCACTATCTGAATTTCTAGGTCTGTGGGTTAGTTATTCTATCTTCGGCATTAACGTTGCTTTTTTATCATCTTTTTTGTTTGTTTCTTTTTAGATTGCATTTTCTTTGATGACGCTTTTTAATCATCCTACCTCCATCAATTTAAGTTTTCTGTGCATCTTTTCCAAATTAAACTGAAATTGTTGCAGGAGCTCCAATATAAAAAATAAAAATACAAAACTACGCCGTTTTAGATGTTCTACTTCTATAACAAATGTTGATTAGAGCCAATAGCTTGCATTCAAACTACTTCATTTGAAGTTAGGTTTATAAGAAATGCCTTAGGAGAATTAATATTTACATGGTAGTCATTTAGATTCTTATGGCTTTGTGAATATTCTAATTAAGGTGTACATGCATTTACTAGAAATTATACTTATGTGTGCATTTACATATTTATATGACTTTCAAAAGCTTTACTTTGTCAATGGAATCTTTGTGAAATGAAGGATTCTTGGAGATATCTTCATGGGAGTTTATCACACTATTTGATTATGGTAATCTTCAAATAGGATTTGCAGAAGCTACTTAGAAGCTCTCAGGTGGCTATTTCCTTATGTCCCAATAGGTTGCAATTGGCTCTATATATGTGTCAATATGAATGGAATCTTCTATGTATTGCATTTACTAGAAATTAAAATGGCAAGATAGACAATAGGGGAACTACTCTTCTATAAACAACTGGCGTGGCTATGTACATGTTCGACCTTACAAGAAAGACTAAAATGAAGAATAGCTGTTATAATTTTCATGGTACTACCATGAAAACTAAATAGAAACAAAGTCCCCAACATCTTAGACATGAGGTCTTCAAACTAAAATATGGAAAACAAATAAAAACTGTGATAGTTCCTTATGTATATTCATTGCATTCACAACGCGTCCGTGACACTAAAGCAATCTAAATAACTCTTTCATAGTTCTTATCACAACTCTTAATCTCTTTTTCCATAAAATTTAATTATAATTAAATTTAGATATTAATTTGGTACAAAGTTACCATTAGAATCTCACGCACAAAATTTGATTGCCATAATAAAGAAGACAAAAGAAAAATGAAAGCGTCTAATATGTTGTTTTCAAGTATATGCAAGTAATGCACAGACCATTCACAGCCCAAAAATTGATGCTTGCAACTATGCTCTATTTCGGGAAACTGATTTCGTTCCCAAATACACAGAGAAGAACAAAAACAGTTGCAGAACAAAATCAACACAGAACAAAATCAATGAAGAACAAAGACAAAACCTAAAGTAAAAAAATCATGTAAAAGAAAAAAATAAAATCCATTGCAGATCTAACCTTTGTCTGTTTCGAGAGGACAAATTGCACCAAAAAGGAAGAAAATAAGCAGACGATTTCAACTGTGAAAGCCAAAAAACAGATTGATTAAGAATGAGCAAAAATTGATCGATCGATTAAGAATGAAGAAAAATTGATTGATCAATTGAGAATGTAGAAAATGACGATTCTTAAAAAAAAAATAGAGGAAAGAAGATACCAAGAAAAACTACGTCGAGTAGCAAGCTCACATCCAGTGGCTTCACATTCAGCTATTTCACATTCAAGATTGAAGATAAAGAGAAGAAAGATGAGCAAACTAGGAAGATTCAAGTGTATCAGCGAAAGAGAAGCAAGAAGAGTGAGTTCCCGCAAACGTGTGCGCGAATTCTTTTTTTAAGATATAATTTCTTTCATAACACTTCATAAAAGCTATAGTTTATATTTTTTATAATAACTTTTAAAATGTTATTATTTAGGTAAGAAATGTTATAAAAAGGAAATAATCATATATGCTATGTTTAAATTCTTTCCACAACATTTTGTATATATCATTAATAGCACCTAAAAAAAATACTATTATCAAATGCTATAAAAATCTAATTTTCTTGTAGTGACCCTACAGGGGTCACACCTTCAGGTGTTTGGACTACAAGTCCAAAAATGTTTCGTTTTTGAGTGAGTCTAAATCTGCTTGGATTGCATCTTTCCATTTTTTCAGTCATGTCTTTTACGACATTCTTCAATAGATTTAGGTTCAAGATCCTTGCTTTCATTCAGAACATCAAGCACTACTTTATATGCAAAGATATCATCAACAACCTTTTCTTTTCCCTTCCATCTCATACCCACGGTGACATAGCTCATTGAGATTTCTTCATTATTTTTAGATGTACCTCTTCTGGGATTTCATTATTAGTTATGCTACTGATCTCTTCAGGAGTATCAACTTCCTTCATTTGGACATTCTTATCAGTTGCTCCTTTTATTTTTTGAGGATTTTTATCTTTTGAACCAATTGGTCTACCACGCTTTTGACATGTCTTAGATTGATTTGCAACAATTTGTCCTTCAGGGACTGTAATATAAGCTGGAGCATTGATAACTGGTATATGAGATTTAGTCACTCTTTTAAGGTCAGTGAATGCATCTGACAATCTGTTTGCAATATTTTGCAAATGAATTATCCTTTGAACTTTATGTTCACATTGCTTTGTTCGAGGATGTCGGGACCCCTTCCCTAGGCCGAAGGGCGACCCGACCGAAACAGCAGCTCGACAAACTGACTCATCGGGTCGAGTCATTCCGGTCGCCGTTAAGCCTTTCCAACCTCGACATCCATGCCACATCAGAATAATCTAAACATCCATTTAATTAAAGTGCGAAAGTAAACGATGTATTATATGTTATCATGTTTCAAATGTACAAGCGTACATAGTTCGACATTTAGAAGTTCAGACTTACAAAACAAAAAAAATAACCGACCTATCGATAGAAACAAAAGGGAATACAGGACCACACGGGGACTAGGCTATCACCACGCCTTTCCCTCTATCAGCCGCTGAGGAACCTGAAATGTTAGTAGAATAGTGAGCCTAATATTCAACATGGCTCAGTGAGTAGGAAAACTAGTATATCATCTAACCAGCACTTCAAAAATCGTGCATGTATGCATGAGTAGTAATTGAAAACATGGTATGTAGTAAAACAGTTATAAATAGTGCAACAGTTAAAGAAAAATAATTTAAATACATGCAGCTCAAAACTATATCCGGACTAGGGTTTAAATCATCAACACAACCCTATGGTCATCGCTCGAGCGGGTCATGAGTCAGGCATACTGGCCACTCAAGCGGGTCAAGGGCTAGGCGCATTCATCGAACGCCCTAACCCTGCGCTTGGTCCTCAAGTGCCATGCTTGAGCGGTTCTGAGGCTAGGCGCACCGATCATATGCCCTGACCCCATTGCTCCGTCCTTGAGCCTAATCCAATCACATAGTGTACCCTGACCCTGCGCTCAGACCTCGAGCCTATGGTCTCACTATCGGTGTACGACTACATATATCTCAAATCAACTATGTAGTTCAAACATATGAAACCATTCAATCGATAACAATTTCAATCATTTTTCATGCAAGGAATACATTTAAGATGACAACTAGGTCAAACTACTCACCTCGGGTCCTGTGCACCGATGTCCCCTCGACACTCGGCCCAATCCCGCGATATATGTTCAAATTTGCATTATGTTAACTCAATTTCAGTTCCTCATGGAATGTTGTTTAATTCTGGTGCCACTATCCCTAGTCAGTCTTAGTCGACCCAAAATTCGACTCGATCAAACCTGGTCAATAGGTCAAACTTGGTCAACCTCGGTAAAACTCGGTCACTTTAGTCAAAGTTGGCCATCATTGGTCAATATGGTCAAAATAAAGTCAATTGGGTCAAAATTCTCAATTTTTAATACTTAACCAATTCTAAGCCTTTTAGTTTAATTTGCGCAGAAAATTTGTCAATTTTCTTGCGATCAATCTAGCTGTTGGATTTATACGAAACTTTCCAGATTATATTCAGACCCTTAAAATATTCACTAGAATTTTATGTTTCTATTTTTGGAATTCATTTGATACATTTTCCAACTGAAATAACAGGAACCTTCAATTCTGGATTTTCCTTTCTATCTATAGAGTGGAGTTCCTGAATTTCCTGTGATAAATCCTACCATTGGATTTGTATGAAAATTTTCAGATTTGATCTAAATCATTCAAAGGTTCCCTAGAATTTTTGTTTCAAATTTTCTGATCTAATTTACTATAGTGTTTGAGTGGAATTATAGAGATGCTCAAATCTGGTCGATTTGTTCTAACTGCGCAGTAGGAATTTATAATTTTTCTGTTGTCAATCCATATATCGGATTTGCACAATATTTTCCAGTTTTGATCTAAACTTTCTAAGGTATCCCCAAAATTTTATTTCATGAATTTTGGACCCCGTTTTATTATGGTTTCCAAGGGTGATATCAGGAAATTTTGGTTTTCCGGATTGCATATGACAGACAGTCAAGAGACAACTTATTGAACTCCCTTAGACTTATCTATTTGTGACCAAATTTTTACACAACATTCCTAGTTGTTTCATGAACGTATCCTCCAAATCTCAGGCAAATCAGACATGTCTAGGTATTTTTAAAAATTCATAACGGCAAGCACAAAATCATGGTATCATGACAGATCGTCCAAAATTTTTCTAAGTATCAGATTAGCATGTTTGGCAGCCTATTTCGACACCATTTTTGACGTGGTTCAAGTGCTCATTAGCCATTCTTCATAAAATAGAAAATAAAGTAGACATAACAAGCTTTAAAAAGAGCCATATTTCCTTAAAATCCGAGCTCGGACGAGGGAGAAATCGGCTCACAACACTCGGCCGAACACACTTGTTTGGTTTTTTGGGTTTTGCAGTGACGAACAGCCCCCCTTCGACGCTATTTTCAACATGTTTCAAGATGTCAGTTGGTGTTTCTCATAAAATGAAAGTTGAAGTAGAAATTATAAGCTTCAAAACGAGCTATGGTACCTCAAGATCGGAGTTCGGATGAGTGAGATATCGGCCTTGCAAAACTCGGACAACACACGTTTCTGGGTTTTTGCAGTCGCCAACAGCAAGTTTTATGGCCATTTCTGCTCCAAATGGTCTGTGCTCGTGATCAATGGCTTCGACCTCTTGAAGAGGGCTGTCTGAGCTTTCCAAAGACTATAAGAACATGCAAATCTAAGGTGGGATGAGGAAAATACGAAGGGTTGAAGATGGGGTATTCAAAAAGGTTTTCCTTCAACTATAGTGGTGTTGGTGGTGTTTGAATGATCTTTGCAACCTCTTTTGAACATCATATTTGGCTGTAAAGTGCTTGGTTCATGGCTCAATGTTCCAGCAAACAAGAAGAGGTGTTTGGGGATGCATTAATGACCAATACCATGGCCTAAAATCATGAGAAAAATCAGAACAAAATTTGGTTTTCCTAGTTGAAAATCAAGAAGAAAGAGAAGGAGGAAGGAGAGGGAAGAGAGGAAAATGAGTGGTGGGCTGGGCTGTGCCTGGGCAGCCCAGGCCCATGCCCCTGGGCTGCCCAGGTGGCCCAATTCTATCATTTAACTTTTTTTTTTGTTGCTTGTTTTTTTTTTGTATATAGACATATATATATCAAAATTTCGTATTTTTTTCTAAAATTATTTGATTTATCATTCTTTACCAAAATCCTTTAATTATACACCATTTTCATTTTTTATACAATTATTTTCTAAAAATTACATAATTTACCCACAAATTATATTTTTCTCCCAAAAATTCAATTAATTTCTCTAAAAATTTCATAATTATTCCAAAAATTTAAAAATCAATCCCAAAAATTATTTCTCTCCAGAAATCACATTTTTCTTATGATTCCACATATTTTCTCCTCAAATTTGCATTTTTCTCATTTTTCTTCGATAAGTAATTCAAAATTAGAAAAAAATGAGAATAATTCATGTATTTCCATTAAAGTTTTTAGAAAATTATACGAAAATACATATTAAAAATATACGGGTCGTTACAGTCTTCCCCCCTTATAGAAAATTTTGCCCTCAAAATTTACAATGATGATGATAACACAAGTCAAGGAGCAACACGCATCAACTCAGGATAGTGTCGGATCATGAAGTCTTCACTCTCCCATGTATCCTGCTCGGCACCATGAAATTGCCAGCGCACTCGTACCATAGGTATTTCCTTATTGCGCAACTTGCTCACAGCTCGGTCGATGATAGCCGTAGGCATCTCATCGTATGAATAGTCCTCTCGTAGCTCAATATGCCTCCAATCAATAATGTGCGAGGGATCGGGGTGATACTTCCTCAACATCGAAACGTGAAATATGTTATGAACCCCCAATAGCTATGGCGGGAAAGCTAGCCGATAAACAACGGGGCCTATCCTCTCAAGGATCTCAAAAGGTCCAATATATCTTGGTGCGAGCTTCCCTGAGATGCGAAGGAAGACATGGTCGCCAACCTCAAACTCAAGGACCCTCCTTCGGTTATCAGCATAACTCTTCTGCCGGTCCTGAGCAGTCTTCAGATTCTGTCTGATCTTCTGTACCTTCTTATTTTGTTCCTGTATGAAAGCGGGGCCCAAGACAGCTCTATCACCCGTCTCGACCCAACAAGCAGGGGATTTACATGGCCTACCATACAACGCCTCAAAAGGTGCCATCCCGATGCTTGCCTGGTAGCTGTTATTATAAGCAAACTCGCATAAGGCCAAGTGATCTTCCCAGCTACCACCAAAATCTATAACGTAGGAGCGTAACATATCCTCCAAAATCTGGATTACTCGCTCAGATTGGCCATCAGTCTGTGGATGGAAAGCCGTGCTAAGGTTCACATTTGTCCCCAACTGAGTCTATAATGTCTACCAAAATTGGGACGTGAACCTAGCGTCCCTGTCGAACACAATAGATAAGGGGACCCCATGAAGCCTCATAATCTCTCTAATATAAAGACGACCCAACTGCTCCACTGAATCCTTAGTACTCATAGGAAGAAAATGGGCCGACTTCGTCAACCGATCCACCACTACCCAAACAGCATCATGTCTCCTCTGTGTACGGGGTAGTCTTGTGACGAAGTCCATGGTTATGTGTTCCCACTTCCACTCCGGTATAGATAAGGGCTGTAAAGGTCCACTCGGTCTCTGGTGCTCAGCCTTAACCTGCTAGCACGTATCACATCGTTGGATGAAGATTTCAATGTCCCGCTTCATCCAGGGCCACCAATATGTGCGTTTAGCATCTTGGTACATCTTATTGGCACTCGGATGAACAGTGTATCTTGAATGATGTAGCTCCTCGAGCACACTACGTCTCAGGCCAGCATCATCTGGTACCTATAGCCGTCCCCTGAATCTCAATGCACCCTGGGAATCAACTGACCACTCTCCATGAAAAGCGTCATCCGCCCAACCCCTGAACATATCATAGGCCGCATCACAAGGCTGTCCCTCCATGATCTCCTGAATGTGAATCGGCTGGGCTGTAATCTGTGCACTGACTTTGGCCTCAGAAGATGGCTCGTGGATACTCATAACTGTGGCAAAATCAATCATCCTCCACTCATGCGACATGTTTCTAGCCATGCAGGTAGTCTCGACCCATTTCTGACTCAAAGCATCAGCCACTACGTTAGCCTTCCCCGGGTGGTACTCGATAGTAAAGTCATAGTCCTTCAATAGCTCCATCCATCGCCACTGTCTCATGTTCAGATCCTTTTGCGAGAATAGATATCTAAGGCTCTTGTGATCCGAATAGAGCGTAAAACGCTCTCCATAGAGGTAATGTCGCCATATCTTCAGTGCAAACACTACTGCTGCTAGCTCTAAGTCATGTACAGGGTAGTTCCTCTCATGAACTTTCAACTGTCGTGAGGCAAAAGCGACAACCCCGTCATCTGGCATCAACACGCAGCCAAGGCCTATCTGTGATGCATCAGTGTATATAACTAGCCCTCAGCCGGGCTCTGACAACACTAGCACTAGAGCAGATGTCAGTCTCTGCTTAAGCTCAAGGAAGGCATTCTTGGTTAGCTTCGTCATCGGATCAACAATCTTCGAGAAGTTCTTGACGAAACGACGGTAATAGCCTGCTAAACCCAAGAAGTTGCGGATCTCAGTCACCGTGGTAGGTCTCAGCCAGCCGATAATCGCCTCAACTTTAGCTGGATCAATAGAAATACCCTCAGCTCTAACTACGTGACCCAAAAATCAGACCTCTAACAACCAAAACTCGCACTTGCTAAACTTGGCATACAGCCTATGATCCCTCAAAGTCTGCAATGCGATCTTCAAGTGCTCGGCATGCTCCTCTTAAGACCTCGAATAAATCAAAATATCATAAATGAAGATAATCACAAAGGCATCAAGGTATGGCCGAAACACTTTCTGCATGAGGTCCATAAACATAACAGGGCATTTGTCACACCGAACGGCATGACTAAGAACTCGTAGTGCCCATATCGAGTGCGGAATGCTGTCTTCTGCACATCCTCTTCCCTGACCCTCAGCTGATGGTACCCTAATCTCAAATCAATCTTCGAAAACACCTTGGCACCCCTAAGCTGATCAAACAAGTCGTCAATACGTGGAAGAGGATACTTATTATTGATCGTCACCTTGTTCAACTGTCTATAGTCGATACATAAGCGGAGGATTCCATCCTTCTTCTTCACAAACAATACCGGAGCGCCCCAAGGTGACACACTAGGGGTAATAAAACCCTTACCCAATAACTCATCTAGTTGAACCTTCAGCTCCTGTAACTCCTTCGGCGCCATGCGGTAAGGAGGAATTGACACTGGTCGTGTCCCTGGAATGACCTCGATAATGAAGTCGATCTCCCGCTTAGGGGGCAAGCCAGGTAGATCTTCGGGAAACACGTCTAGGAAGTCTCTAACGACTAGAATCTCATCGATACTCGACCGTGAAGGTCCCTCATCTGTGGTGGTTAAACCAGCTAGAATGTCCATGTCACGCTGTGTAACTAATCTGCCATGGGTGCTCTGCCTATCAGAGGCTCTACCCTGAAAGACAACAATGGGTCGCCCTAGGATCTGGAATATGACCCTCTTAGCGAAGCAGTCGACATGTGCATGGTATGCAGCCAGCTAATCCATCTCGAATATGACATCAAACTCGAAGAACTCCAACACTTGGAGGTCTACAATAGTCTCAAAGTCTCCCAATCTAAGTACGCACCCCTCATAAATAAGTTGGGGTAGATGCGCTCCCCAACAGCAGTACTCAATATCAAATAAGTGGGAGACCTAACTAGTCTAAGCCTTAATCTATCCACAGAACATTCAGAAATAAAAGATAGGGTAGAACCAGGATCAATCAATACATATATAGATGAATCATGGAGTGAAACGGTACCTTCCACCAAGGTCCTCGTCGAATCGGGGTCAGGCTGTGTGATAGCCTGTGCTCTGTCTCTGAAGGCAGGGGTGAAAGAACTAGGACCTGCCGTAAGAGTTGGGCACTCAGCCTTCTTGTGTCCAACCTATCCACACTGGAAACATGTAAGGGGTGGCCTCTGTCCCCCCTAGTAACCCTGGCTCTGTCCAACCTGGTAGCCCTGACTCTGTCCACGGCCTCGACCACGGCCTCTACCTCGGTCCCCATAGAATGTACTCTGATGCTCTGCCGGTGGCTAAGACTGAATAAGAGTGGCCGCGATGCAACTGCTGTCGTGGCAGCCTGACCGGGAGTAGCGCTCGACTGTCCATCTGAAAACTTCCTCTTCTTGCTCCTTTGATAACGACCTCGGCCTCTATATACTCCTGACCCACCTCTAAATGACGCTTGAGTCTGTAACTGTACCTGCTACTGAGGCTAAGACTGAAGAGCGCTACTTGGCACAATGGAAATCTGAGGACGCCCTTCTAACCCAGCCATCTCATATTGAAGAGCCTCCCTCTAGATCTCCTCTAAGGTCTGAGCCCTGGACGTGGAAGTCACCTGTCTAATAGCAACGCTCAGCCCTCGTCTATAGAATTTAGCCCTCTCACTCGGCTCAGCAATCAACCATGGGGCATATGTCTCCAATTGTAGGAACTGGTGGGTGTACTCTCTCACTGTCATGGTCCCCTGGCTCAAGCTCAGAAACTCCATCTTCTTACATTCCCGCTCTGCCTCTGGAACATAAGCCTGAAGGAACAACTCTCTGAATCTGGCCCAAGAAGTGATCTGACCCTCTATGTTCCTTGTAGTCTGCCACCATCTGGCGGCCTCACCCTCCATCATGTGCACTGAGAACAGAACTCGGTCCCCCTCTGATAGCCGCAAGGTCTCAGCATTCTTTTCCATATTCAGTAACCAATACTCTGCCACCTCCAGACTGATACCTCCTGTGAATGTCGCAGGGCATAAGTCCATGAAACTCTTGCGGAGCTGGGCATGGGTTCTCTCATCTCCCTGTCTGTCCTGGATAGGGGCAACCGACGCTACTACTGCCTGAACTGGTGGCTCTGGAATGGGTCGCGTAGGCGGAGTAGGCGATGGCGACACGACAGTAGGGGCGACCGTCGCCACTAGTGCAATCTGTATAGAGGGTCCTGCTGATGTGGATGGCTCATCTCTATGCCTCTCTGCCTCCAGCCTATCGAGTCTCTCCCTCAGTAAGGCTGTCTGGGCCTGCATAACCTCGTTAGAGGCCCCAATCACAGCCTCGAGCCTCCGTATGGAGTCCTCCTGCTCAGGCTGAACTGAAGGTGGTGGTGGCGTCGGCTCCCTCAGCCCGAGCGGTGGCCCACCTCGCCTAGGTCTACCCTGCCTGGGCGGCATCTATTATCTGTATTTTAAACCGGGTTCACTAGTTATTCCTCTATTCACAATAGGCCGAACCTAAACATTTGGTAACAAACATCAGTTTTAGAAATATGCTCTATTACTGGTAGTTCCCCCC
>JAJIYU010015096.1:0-12860 GCA_030144865.1 Tinospora cordifolia
AAGGCCTTCTTTTCCTTTTGATCTGTACTCTTCTACTGCTTCATTTGCAATTAGGATGGCTTCGGTGATTTGCCTATCCTTTACAAATGCCATCTGTTTATCACTTATAGTAGTGGTAAGGACTTGTTCAGCCTGTTTGCCAACACCTTAGCCATAATCTTGTACAAACTTGTGGTAAGGCTGATCGGACTGAAATCCTCCATACGCATAGACTCGTGCTTCTTTGGGATCAAACATATATAAGTCTCATTGACTTTCCTGTTGATGCCTCTTGATGGAATTCTTTCATGCATCTATAAATATCTTGGTTTATGATTTCCCATGTTTTTTGGAAAAAGGCCATTGTGTATCCGTCCGGTCCCGGAGCCTTATCTCCATCCATGCTGAAAACTGCTTCTTTAATTTCCTCAACCTGAAAATCTCTTTCCAGCCACCTTTTCGCTTCCTCATTTATTTGGTGCCAATTCACTCCTTCAATGCCCCAATTGTATACCTGCTCATCCTTAAACAGGTTGCTGAAATATTGAGTGATGATACCTTCAATTCCTTCTTCATCTTCCACTACTATTCCTCTTTTATCTTCCAATTTTGATTTAATTTTTCTGGATTTCCTAAGGGATAAAATCCAGTGGAAAAATCTGGAATTTACATCTCCTTCTTTTGCCTGTTTTAACTTGGCTCTCTGTCTAAGCATCCTTTGAACTCTACAATCAAGGATCTAGATCTCCTCCATAACCTTCTTTCTTTCTTTTAGAAGCTCTGCAATGTCTTCCACCTTCTCCTCTCCTTCCATTCTGTTGTCTTTGTCGCTCAAGACCTTGTTCAGTTCCATTAATTTTGCCTCTTCTGTTTCCATTCTTCCTTTGCTCCATTCCTTGATTTTTTGTTTGAGATTTTGGCGCTTTGACATGAACTTATATCCTTCCCAACCTCTACTCAGATCTACTTCCCATTCAGTTTTAACCATTTCCAAAAAGCCATAATTTTATATTTTTGGGTTAAAGAAAAAAAAAGTGGGATTTTATGTCAAAATTCATGGTTTCTTAACTTCTAACCCTAGATATCAAATAAATGTCCTCAAATCACTCAAAATACCAAAGAATGTGGTAGTTTTGACCCGAAAAAATGAGGTGATAACAATATAATATATGTTATTATATGTGAAAATTCATTATTTTATACAGTTTTATGCAATTTTGGATAACGTGGGTCATAAATAAATATTGGGGAATTGGAATAAAGAGAGATATGATAATATTAGTCAAAGAAAGTAAGTTATAATCGTAATACTCAGGAAAATGGTTGACATACTGAGATTGTGATGCTATTTCTCAAGACAATCGCTGAATTAGAGGAAATTCTTGAACTGTAATCTCTGTGAGTAATTTCTAGCATTTTCTTTACATGTGTTGCATTAAAATGACGTTGAATTGCATCATCTAAGAATCGGTGAATACACGGTTGCTCTGAGGTCATGGAATTTGGCGAGTACGAAAGTAAATGGCGCTCTGAGGTTGCTCTCAACGATAGGGATTATTGCTGAGCACTCACTAGAAGTGTGCAAAAGGACCGAAGGGAAGGCGAGTGGACGGAGGTCAAACAAAGACATCAGGAAACAAATGGAGAGGTAACAACTGGCCAGTCTAGGATACGAAGTTTTGATGGTCAGAGAGTTTGGAAAACATACTAATTTGACTCTCATTTTAAGACTTTCAAGATTGAAGTAAATACAAGACGGGAGGAAGTTATTATCCAAGAGTTGACCAAGTCAAACATTGACGCTATGTCAATGAGCCTAGCAGATGTTGGATGGTGGTGTACTGAGATGGGCCCAGCTATGAATGTGCCTAGAAATGAGGTATTCAAGAAGCACCGTAAGGGGAACTGTTATATGTTATTTATTGAGTCATATTCCAACAAACGGGGGAGTTTCTTGAAGGTGTCAAAATACGCCAGAGGAGCAACACAGCAGAGCTATATTCCAGAAGATATTGAAGTAGGCACGTAGAAAGCGCTTTCACAAACTCTGGAGAGAATCCTGCAGGAGACATCAACAAACAATCAACAGATGAGGACACGGTCTTAAACAAAAAGGGCTCAGGAGGCAGCAGAGCAGGCTTCAGCTACTCTCGAGCAAGAGCCACGTAAAGAAGAGGACATGGGTAAGCATAGAGGCGACATGGATGTGGAAAAGAAGTCAAGGAAAAAGCCAGACATTCAAAACCAAAAGCTTTAGTGATAAGGAGCACGGATGAATTCACCGAGGAGGAGATCGAGGAGCTAACTAATACCCTAGGAAGAGTTCCTCATCTTACAATCATTGATCCGACTCGGGCGTTTATCCAAAGTTTGAATGGTGAAGAAACAGAGAAACTGATGGGTCCTCCCACACCCCAGTTTAGGACTAGGATCCGCTTGGACGAATGGTTTGACTGCGAGTTGTGGGGGCAACGGAAGATTGCATGTAGGGGCAGTTGGATAGGAATAGAAGGAATACCAACGAGAAAGTGGTGTTTGCCTTTCATCGCCCAGATCGCCGAAGAATGTGAGAAACTATTGGATATTGCAGAAATGGCTTTCATCAAGGTGAGGGATCTGTATTCAGGTTTCCTGCCAGTGGAAATGGAAATATGTGACAACGATGGTGTAACAGAGTTGCGGCTTCATGATCTTCAGAGGACATGGTGCCAAGAGGTGGAAATAGCCAAGGAAAAAGACAAAAAGATTAGGAAGAAAGTAGCAGGACGGAAGAAGTTGAAGGCGAAGGGTTGGCCGACAGAGACGGTGGAAAGCCAGCGGTTGGGAACACAGTGGGAGGAGGAAGAACTTGATGGGACCCTACATGCAAAACAGGGCACGCGCCGACCTAGGGTGGCAGGTCGAGGTAGAATCAGGAAACCAAGAAGGCATCGTATTAGAAGGCACAGAAGACAGGAAGTGAGTCAGGCTGCTAATTCGGTGGTGGACCTCAATGATTACGAGGCCCCTACCAATTTTCATAAAAAGCAAGAGGAGACGGCGAGAAATGAGTGGGCCTAGCCCAATTGCTAAAATCACAATAGGTCAAGTGGACCGGAGCAAGGAGGTGTCTGGGATGGGCTATTGCGAGGTGGGCCTGCAGGCCCAAGAGATCTCAGGGGAAGGAGAAATTTACCCAGAGGATAGGGTCGCAGGACTTTACTTTAAGTCCACTTCTAGGATCCCGAATGAACCCAGTCGGCCCAACAAGAATGAGATTGGTATAACTAATCTGGCCAAGGCGAAGGGGAAGGAAATCACGATCGCTGATGAGGAGTCTAATTTAGAAATAGAGGTTATTCCAAACACCATCCGAGCGGGAGAAGGCAGGACCCATGACATAGAAACCATGAGGCCTAAGGTACACTCCATCATACATTTCCCCTCTCCTATTGATGTTATGGTTGGTTGCTCTCCAGGTCTGCAGAAAGAGCCACCAGAGCAATGTCCGGTCAAGTTTTTAGAGGTAGGAGCCATCAAACAGGAAGATAATATTGGATCATATTGCTTCCAAGGACGAGGAGGCCACCAGAGTTGCCCGTTTTATGAAAGAGCTCAATATCCAGCTCCTTCAATTGGAGAACTCAGAATGAGCTGCCTATGGCAGGAGGTTTTATGCTAGTTAAAATGTAGACCCTCTCTTGGAATATCAGGGGATTTAGCTCCAAAGACAAGAACTGCCTTATAAGACGCACTATTCAAGTTGTGACTCCCAGTATTGTTGCTCTTCAGGAAACCAAGAGAGAGGAATGCTCGAGAAAGGATTGAGTCAAGCGCAGAGGACTAGACACACCAAATGGGAATATCTCCCAGCGAACGAGATGACAGGGGGTGTCTTGGTGGCTTGGGATACCCGAAATATTGAAGTTCTTGATCACTTCGCAGGTAGATTCTCTCTCTCGATACAAATTCTTGGCCCGGACAAGACTACATGGTGGTTCCCTGCGACTTATGGACCATGCCGAGGGGAGGACTGTGTGATATTTTGGGATGAGTTGGCTGCGTTGTCCTCTCTCTTTTCTGGACCATGGTGTCTTGGCAGAGATTTCAATGCCATCAGGAAAGCAAGTCAAAAGCTTAACTGCAATGGCACTACCCCTGCCATGACTCAATTCGATGATATTATTAATGAACTTTACTTGAAGGAGGTGGCGCTGCAAAACTCCAAGTTCACTTGGACTAATAACTGAGATCAAGCAAGCCTTTCGAAGCTGGATAGGTTCTTGGTTAACTCAACTTGGGATGAGCTTTTCCCTTCTAGTAAGAACCGTGCGTTGCAAAGGATTACCTCGGACCATTGGCCTATCCTCCTAGACAATCAGTTGTTGCCCTGGGGCACCGTGCCTTTTAGATTTGAACATTCAGGGCTTGATAGAAGTGACTTTGAGGCTAATATCCGTAGTTGGTGGAATCGTCCATCAGATACAAGCTGGCCCGGACATAAGTTCATGCAAAAGCTTCGGAGCCTAAAGAAGGATCTTAAAGACTGGAGCAGAGATTTCCAAGCAGAGGACGTCAGGCAGAGATAGGAACTAATTCTTAAGCTGAAGGAAATTAACTCAAAAGGGGAACAAACAGGAGATAATCTGAGTTTCAGGGAGGATAGGGCTACGTTCCTGCAGCAGTTGATAACTATCAATGTAGAGAAGCTAAACAAAAGGCTAAGATCAAATGGGCCAAGGAGGGAGATACCAATTCTAAATTCTTTCATAGAATTCTTACTATACGGCGCACGAAGGCTTACATCTCTAAAATCCAAGATAATAATGGGAGCATCCTTGAAGATCATTCAAATATTCAACCGAGGATTATTGACCATTACTCCCAAATTTTTCGGCAAGAGGACAAGTAGCATTGGGCTATCAAGGGCGTAGACTGGTCCCCCATCTCGAAAGTTTAGAAATCCTGGTTGGAGAGGGAATTCTGCGAGGAGGAAGTCATAAATGTAGTCTTTCATAGTGAAGGAGAAAAAGCTCCTGGCCTAGATGGTTTTACCATGTTGTTTTATCAACGCAATTGGGATCTTCTGAAGCAGGAGGTCATGAGTGTAGTCCAAGAATTCTACTCCAAGGGAATTATTAATAAATGTACAAATGAGACGTAACTAATTCCTAAAATGTACAAATGAGACGTACATCCAACTAATTCCTAAAAAGATGCAGCAGGAGAAAGTGGATGACTTTAGGCCTATAAGCCTCGTAACTAGTTTATCTATGATCATTGCCCGGATCCTTATGATGAGACTCAAGGAAGTGATTATGTCTATTGTGGTTGAGAATCAGATGGGATTCGTTAAGAATCGTCACATCTTCAACGCCATTCTCACCTCAAATGAAGCTGTTGAAGATTTGAGGTCCAAAAAGCAAGAGGGTGTTGTCGTTAAAATTGATTTCTCAAAGGCCTTATGACCTTGTTAGATGGAGGTATCTCAACCATGTTTTGAAGAAAAAAGGCTTGGGCGACAAATGGTGCGATGGATCAAGGGTTGTATCTCCTCAGTGTCTTACTCAATAGTTGTTGATGGCAGACCCAAAGGGTAGATCAATGCTTCAAGAGGTCTGAGATAAGGCAACCCCCTCTCCCCGTTCTTATACACTTTAGTGGCGAACAGTCTTCAAGGGATCACTCAGAAAGCCATTAATTATGGATGCAGGGGTTTGAAGTAGGGAAGAGCAAGGTTCATCTAACACATCTGTTGTATGCTAATGACTCTCTCTTCTTCCTTAAGAATGACACCAAAAGTTGGCGCAGCTCATCCGAGTGCTGAAAAGCTTTTCTCTCATATGTGGTCTAAAAATCAATTTTCAAAAGAGTCAAGTGGTGGGCATTAATCTCTCAGAGAACACAATGAACCAGGTAGTGACGAAGTTAGGTATTCCCAAGACCTCCTGGCCCATGAAATACATGGGCCTCCCTCTAGGAGGCAATCCAAAGAAGAGATCCTTCTGGGAGCCTGTCCTGCAGAGCGTGAAAAGGAGAATTGATAATTGGAAAGGTAATTTCCTCTCTAGAGGAGGTTGGCTTCTCCTCATCAAGGCAATCGCTAGAAGCCCTCCCCACTTATTTTATGTCGATCTATCAGATGCTTGTCGAAATTAAGAAAGAATTGGAAAGGAATTTCAGTAGATTTCTCTGGAAAACTAATGAAACTAAGAAAATTCAGCATCTAGTCAAGTGGCAGTAGGTCAGCCAACCAACGGATAAAGGGGGCCTATGGGTTGGACAAATCAATTTTAGAAATATGGCATTGGTGACAAAATGGTTGTGGAAATTTCCAAAAGCTCATGAGTGTCTTTGGGGGAGGATTGTTAGCAGCATCCATGGCACTTCTTCAAATAAGATGATGGTGAGTAGGACGCGTAATGCAACTTATAGATCGCCATGGAAGTTTATTTCCATGGTTTATCCTAGATTTTTAAGACAAATCCAATAGAAGGTAGGGAATGGAAGACGCATCAAAGTCTAGGAGGACGCTTGGAAGGGTCACATTCGCCTAAAAGAGGATTTCCTGCAGTTGTTCAGATTAACTAACTCCCCTTCGGTGACTCTTAATCAGCTTCGGGGTGGGAGAGATGACATCAACTAGGTGGCTAGTGGCTGGAAATTTCTGTTTAGAAGGGCTCTTAAGGAAAAGGAAATTATTACCCTTACAGCCCTTTTCCAACGTCTTGATAGTGTTCAATTTGGCTCTTCAGAAGATTCCTGGCAATGGATCCATGAGAAGTCGAGCAACTTCTCAACGGCCTCTTGCTATATGGCTTTCTATAATGAAAATGGGACGAGTAGTGCTATTAGCTTTATGCCGATTTGGAGAACCAAAATTCCCCTCAAGACCCAAGTCCTTGCTTGGTTAATCATTCTTGGTAGATTAAATTGTACTGTCCAGCTACAAAAAAAAGCTTCCTGATTTATGCCTTTCGCCATCTTGTTGTGGTTGTGCAGGGCCGGAGAATGATGTGGTTCACATATTTTGGAGCTGCCCAATTTTGAAGAGGACATGGTATTCCTGGCAGCAAAAGATTCCATCCCTCACACATCCACCGTATGGCACTACAAACCTTTCCTACTCCAGTCAACTTCTAGGGTCGCTGAAACCTTATTGGTTTCTGGTCCATTTTGCTATATGGGATGCAACGTGGGAGGCTAGAAACCGTTGCATTTTTCAAAATGTCAATATTAGTCTAAGTAGTATTACGGATAAGTCGGTGGCTTCGTTTGCCAAATGGGTCTATGTTTCTAAGTTAAATTTAGTATACTCTTTTGGGAACTGAATGTTGAATTGGAAAATTATTTTATCTTCTGTCTAATCTCTTAGAGTTGTTGGACTTCTCGTTAAGTTTCAGCTTTATATATAATATATTATCGTTTCCTTTCAAATAAAAAAAAATTATGTTGAATTGCATTATAATATATTTAAGCATGAAATACTAATTTGGAAAGTTTTTTGTCCAGAAGCATTACATTGCATGGGCAAAAATTCTTTGAGTTTGCAAGACTTTGACTAGACTCTGGAGTAGATATTGAGCAAGGAATGAAAATTCTACTTCGCCTCAAACTTCTACCTTTAAAAATTAGAATTAATTTGAAGAGTTTAAAAAATTCGCAAGAATTTTTGTAAAAATTTGTTAACTTAGAAAAGTTTTAAAAAAAAACTATGTAAATGCTACAATATGCATAATTTCTATTAAACATGATGAAAATAGATATAAATAAATACATTTTACATATAAAAGTAAATCATATAATGGTTTCTAACGAGTATTTTAACATTAATAATGTTCAATGCACATTGCACATATTAACTTAAAACTATCATTTAAAAAAAAAAGAAAGAAAGCAAAATTTATTGTCAAACCCCAATGGTCTTGCAAACATAAACCCTAAATTGATCGATCATTGGCTCACTAATTGCTATAAGTGCAAATATATTCAATCTTTTTTATCAATTACAATAGATTGCTCTCATTTCTTATTCTTTCTCAATGTCTCCCTCGTAGGCTTTCAGCTTATTTTTCGCTTCTCTTTCTTTTCTCCATAATCTTTCCTCCAGGCTACAACTTGTTCTTCTCTCTCTTAAATAGACACTCGTAAATTGTACACATTTCGCCTTTAATCTTCTTCATTTATAGAGAGAGATTATTTTTGTTTTTTACAATCTTTATGATTATACAGGAGAATTTTTGCACACCATATAAATTCTTTTATTAAAAATGTCTTCTTATGGCTTATATGCATTTTTCTGCAAAACTCGTTAAAACGTCAATTTTTGATGAACTTAGCCGATTTTTTTTAAGATTACGACGAAATTTTTTAATTTTACAATTACTAATGAACTTCGCTTCAATTGTCCAAATTACCTAATTAATTCGGCTAGTTTATCAAAATTCATCTAATTTTAATACCATGATATTGAGCTCCAAATTTTGAGGCTGCATTGGGTTTGCTGGCTTATGTCCCAGACTTTCAAAATGTCCCGCACTTGTTGAGCTTTAGATTTTTGACATTGTACTGAATCTGTTGGCTTGTGTCCCAGATCTTCAGGATGTCCTAGATCCATTGAGCATGGTTGGCTGCAACATGCATGACATCATGGAATTTTATAAGTGATGTATGAAATACGTGCATGATCTCCTTTTTAATCGCGATATTGTACTATTATAATTGCTGAATTGGTAATTGGCATTCTGGCATTTGCATGCATACATATCTTGGCATATATTATTAATGCAGGCTATTACTCATTAAGCCCCGTTGTACTAGGCTCACCATTTACTCTATTTTTCAGGAACGTCAAGTCTCGATAAGGAAAAAGGGGTTGTTGACAATTAGTTTATTTAAACTTCTATTGTAATTTCTCTTTTATCATATTGTCGTTGTGTACAATAGGTTAGTTTGTATATGAACCTACTATGTTGGCAAATCTTATGTAACTAACCTTATACTGTACTTTCAACAACATTTGTTCTACTTCAGTTGTTGAATAAATTATTCTTTTTATTTTAGTGTGGTTTCGAAAGGAAATGGCTTATAATATCTGTAATCCAATAGGTTGAGGTGTGATAATGTCTTTTTGAATTACAGTGCCGTTGGGCCGCCCTTGAGGTTGGCAAGGGGTTCTGACAAAAAATTATCATCAAACCCTAAAAGTAGTGTAAACATAAACCCTAGGTCAATTGGTCGCTAGCTCGTCAATTGCTGCAAGCATAAGCATATTCGATTGTCTCTACTAACTAATTGCAAACGACTCTTGTTTCTCGTTCTTCTCTTTACGCCTCTACTTTTAGGCTCTAAGCTTTTTTTTTTCCTTCTCTTTCTTCTCTTTACCATCTCTCCTTTAGGCTACAGCTCGTTCTTCTTTATCTTGGATAGCCACTTATCAGTTACACATATCGCGCCTTCGATCTTTTTCATTTATAAAGAAAGATTTTTTTTTTTTTTTGCAATCTCTTTATTACAAAAGAATCTTTGTGCACAACATAGATTCTTTCATTAAATGTTTATGACTTTTATACATTTTTCCACAAAAATTTTCAAAACTTCAATTTTAAGTAAACTTCACTGATTTTTCGAAGATTTTAACAAAAGTTTATAGTTTTACACTTACTAGTGAACTTTGCATCGATTGTCCAAATTACGTAATTATTTCGGCTAATTTTGCCAAAATTCGTCGAATTTTCATACCATGAACTAGGTAGGATGAAAACTAAACTTAAGAAGCAACTTGGGAGGAGAGGAACATGAAATTATTCAACTGTTGCAACTTCTAGAAGGAGTGGGACTTCAGGGTAGGGAGGATAGGAAGGTGTGGATAGGAGATAGCATAGGAAAGTTTTCATCCAGATATTATGGAGATGTTGGATTCAAAGTTGCCACCTCAAGAGATGAACCTTAACATCAGATTCATATGGTCTACAAACTGGTTGATTAGCCTAAACAAACTGAGTTGTCTAGATAGAGTGCAAAAGAGGTTCCCTACCTTATATTTGTCTCCCTCCTGGTGTTGCCTATGCAGGTGTGTTGATTAAGCACATTTTTGGCAACTGTGATTTCTTAAAAAGCACATGGAAAAGGTAAAACAACATCCACGACAAGATGGCATCGCCAAGGGAGAACAACATTCTTGAAGTGCCACAAAGGATAAGAAGCTCTCTCATTAGGCCATATTGGAAATGCACCTTGATGACAATTCTATATGTTGTATGAGATATGCGTAACAAAAGAATTTTCAAATAGAAGAGGTCAATAATGGAGCAAGTTTGGCAACAATTAGCCATCCTTTTTGCAATATGGGTGGCTGCTTCATAGTTGGGAAAAAGGCTAAGTTTTAGGGATTGGGTGAGAAACTAGTGAAATGTTTTTGTATGATGTGCAAAAATCGAATTGTGTATGTAAACATTAGAACTAAGGAGCGCTATATATTCAGTTTGTAATGGGATATCTCATCCGACATCATTTTAATGAGTATAAATCTTTCTAGTTCAAAAAAAAAAAAAAAAATTCAATGGTACTTCTTTCCTTTCCAAAAAATATTTTTTTATAATTTTAATGGTCGTCATATTTATCAATAACTACATCTATGAGATTTTTCATAATCCTTACTAAAGGTGTGCATAACCCCACAAGTTTATTTATGTGGTAATCCTTTATTAAGACATCATAAATAAGAAATATTTTTTCCTCTTCTATCGTAGACAAAGGTCATACGAACCATATTAAATCTTCATCATGCTTATTGTTTACATAGTATTTATATGCCAGTCCTTCATTGATACACCATAAACAAGAAATATTTTTATCCTCTTCTATTGTGGTTAGAGGTTGTTGAGCAATGTTAAATCTTTATCTTTTTTTAAACAATTGTTTTATTTACTTTACAACACAACCAACAAGTTCAATGAAATATGCACATCTTTGAGGCATCACATGAGAAAAGAAATAAGTTTCTTTACTACAACTTTATGGGCATGCATGAATTGTTGAAGGTTTGCTTCTTTAGATTTTTTACCTTTCCAAGTTAGGAGTAGAATCTCATTACTTGTCTAGTTGTATAAGACTCTAAGAGACCAACGCTTGAGGAAAGAAAAGAGAGTTAGGGCTTGAGGTGCTCATCAAAGAGTGCACAACAGTGTTAATCCCTACACTCAAGTCCTTGGACCTTCTTGGCTAATTGTCAATACCATTTCGGGCTTTTTGATCCCAAGTTAGCTCTTATCTTTTGAAGTAAAAATATGACTTTACCATGCCATGTTTCCAAATAAGTATTTAGAAAAGCCCAATGGCCTAATCAATAATTCATTGATAACCTAGTGGATCTTGAGTTTACTTAGACCACTACTTTCATGTGATCCCAAAAGGCACAAATAATCCATAACAAACAAATGAATGAATCATGAACAAAAAAACAAAAGGTAGTTAAAGTGACTAGGGGCTTGATATTTTCATCAACAATACCAACATGGAGTCGGTGCGGTTGGTAAATACGTGGTTTTGGAACCAAAGGTCTCTGGTTCAACTCTTATCACTACCTTATCCCTAGGGTGAGGAGGATTATTGATTAAGAACCAACCTAATTCCACTCCAAAAGTATGAAATGGAATTGAAGCTAATTATAAAACTAGCAACTAACATTGTTTATTCTAGAAAAAAAGTTAAAAAGAAAAAGAAATAGAAATATGTTGTAGACTCCTTAGATCCTATATTAATTTTTAAAAGAAACGTGAGTATTGTGTATTCATATACATGAGTAAAAGGATAATTTGTACATTGTTTGTAGATCAAACACTTAAAATGACTCAATCGTACGATCCATCCCAACAATTTATGATGAGTAAGCTAACTTTGGCCACTATGGTATAATTTATTAGTTCCTTGAAACAATTTTCAGAAGAAATCAACATTTAGTTTCAACGTTGGGCCACATATCCATTTTAAGGTTAGCATTCTCATCATAGCTGGTATATTAATGTTTTGTTTCTTTATTATTCAACATTTTTGGTTCAACAAAGAAAGGTTAGTCTAGTAGTGGCCTTATAAAATTTGCCTTTCAGCTTAAATGGAATGCATTGTCATATAATACTCTAAATGTGCATCTCCACTTAATCAACCCATTTTATGATTCACATTATTTCTTATTTCTCTCTCCAAATAATTACAGTCAAACATCCAAATTATACTTCTTGATAAATCTCTAAATTCAACATTTCGACCTTCACCTTCTCTTCATTTGCATTTCTACTTCCACTTGAATTACATTTGATACTAGTTATAATAAGTTAACTTAGATTCAGCAAATAACATATATCATAAAACATCTTATAAACTACATTTATTCAACTCAACTATAACTAGTTAACATGAGAAGGGTTTAAGGATGATCTTTTTCTATTTGCCATTTTTTCCACCAAAAAAAAAAAATGATAATATATTAAATCCACAGATGATAACAAAAAGGACCTATAGGGAGGATAGGCAATTTGGGTATATATACAAAAGGATGATCTTAGGTGATGTTGCCAGAATTGAAAATCAGTAGTTTCTCCTACTTTTTTTCCTAGTACTTTATTAAGGCTATTGCACCATCATACATATCCTTTATTAAGTCAAACCTGTTTGCAACTTTGTTTTCCCTGAAACCCACCACAACACACATCTAGGAACCTATCATCAGCTTTCTCTATTTGATACAGACCAAGTGCAGATCTTTCTTCATCTTCCTAAGCAAATATCCCACATTAACACTGCATTTCCACTTTCAACCTCTGACTTGATTGTTAACTGCCCTATCCCACATTTTCATTGTATAATTAATCAGTATGATACATCTATAATTTGCACAGTTTCAA
>JAJIYU010015097.1:0-12859 GCA_030144865.1 Tinospora cordifolia
AAAAAAAATCGTGAAATCTGTTATGCAATAGGGACTATGTAATTGGAAATTGGACCAAGTATGAAAAGTTGGTGATTTTAACCAAATTGACCCCATATTGACCCAATTTGACCAGACGAACCCCATGTTGACCAAAATTAACCATGTCAACCAATTTTGAATAAGTTTGACCAGTCGACTAACTTTGACTAGTTGATCAATTTGATCAAATTTGACCAAGTTAACCCTCTGGTTGATCAAAAACCATAAAGTGAAAATGAGTCGAGATTTAGTAAAAATGGAATAAATACATGAATTGTGCAAGAATTAACACAAGTGTCATACAACTGGGCACAAAGAGAGCCTTGGGAAGTAAGCACATTGCTAAATAATACTTTAGTTTGTTTACTTACACTTTTAGTCTACATGATTTTGTATTATTGCATCACGTGCACTGTGTTGCATCACATGCTTATATCACATTTTATGGATACGATAATAGGCTTAGAGTCTAGGTAGGGCATCTAATCAACTTGTAACCTCATAGTGCTTCTAGGATTAGGTTATGACCTGGCTATTGTTGATGCACCATCCTCCCCTTTCCTTAGGTCTTGGGAATGAACCCACAGACTTTGTGCATGTGTGACCTCTCGACACCTAGTAAGTCAGGGTGAACGACGTAATTAGGGCAGTTCTTACCTGATTGATGACATATGTGTTTGATCTTCATATGTGCAGACCTAGGCTATATAAGGCTTAAGTTTTTTTTGACTTGTTTTTCATTGAGCGATTTCAAGGTGTGGGCATTGGATCGAGAGAGCTTTATAAGCCCATATAGTAGGGTCGTATGTGGGTGTACCCTATCGATATTAGTGGATCGTGATTGATTTTTGTGACCGTACAATCCACCAATTTATATGAAGGCTTCATTGCTAGTAGAGTCAAACTTTTCCATGATAAGCATATTAGATGGCATCCACTATTTTATTAGTCATTGCATTTAGAATTATGCATCATGTTTGTCATATTTTACTATATGCTTGCTACACACTTCATGTTTTTTTTTTATGATTTATACTTCTTGTTGATGATTTCTGCTTATTGCATGCTATTTCATCACTTGATACATATATACAATTTCTTGTGGAACATCAATTTTAAGTAAACATTTTCAAACTACTAATTGTTGAGCTCACATAGACATTAGAGCTCACTACTCACTAACATTTTTCATTCTTCATCATTGGATAAGGGGAAGGAGATTGTCATTGCTTGATCCTACCGAGCGTGGTTTAATTGGTAGGTTGAGTCAACGTCATTTTAAACTTGTATAATCTCTTTCTTGTCCCACTAAGATACATGTTGTTAAATACTTTTAAGATAATCAATAATCTCTTTCTTGTCCTTCTACTTAAGTGGCAAAGAGAAGCGCTTTTGCTACTGAGAAAGTGAACAGTCAGCGCGAAGTTTCAAGACTTAGTTGAGCGTTAGTAAAGCCAAATGAAGCGTCAGTAGCAAAGCTGAAAATGCAACGCATTAGCAAAGCTAGATTCTCACAGCGAGGCGCTTTGAGTTAGCCAAGCGTTGTAAAAGCGCCAAAGCCCTATGTGCTATAATGCTGAGCCAAAGATAGGGGTGACAATTTGTGACATGACACAATAACCCGACACGAACACAATACGAAATTAACAAGTTTGGGTCAACACGAAAAACCCGAAAATGACACGTTTAACACGATTATAGATAATTTAAGAGATAAATTATAAAAAAGTTAATTTAAAATTAATGTATTTATTAATCTATTAATAATATAATTCATTATTATTATTTTAAATATATTTTTTAAAAATTTTAATTTTTTTAATTTTTATTAATATTTTAATAAAAAATTATTTTAAAATTTGATTATAAAAAGTTAAATGGGTCATAACAGGTACACGATTACGAACACAGTTAAACACAACCCATTTACGATATGACTTATTTATGACACAATGACACGAATTGCCACCCCTAGCCAAAGATACTTCGCCTTCTCTATAGAAGTAATCAATTGAGTTCTGAATGAACTAGCTCCTTGGTAATAGCTCAATCTATAGATAGAAAAGGACCAGGGAAAGGGAATGATTTATGTCTTTGAAAGGCCCACCCTTTTACCTGGAAAAAAAAATTTGTATACCTAAACCTAACTCACTCATTTCAGTCAAAACAAGTCAACCTTAAAGACGTTTTTTGTCCTTGTGGTAGAGTTGACTCCATCCCCAAGAGCCCAAAAACTAGAATAGAAGATAAAGTGACTTTACAAAAGTCGCCTGCTCAAAAAAAGAATGAAGATATCATTAAGCAAGAACCTAGGCCCGGTTAACTGACTGAGCTTTAGAACTGCTTTACTTGCTTCCTGAAACGCAAACCGAACATTCTCTTTGATCAACCTCCTGCCCTTGTCGCCTACATGTATGATATGAGTTTTTTCTTCCTACCTCTTTAGTTCTCTCTTTGATGGCACTCGTAACTAACCAAGAACGAAAAAGCATTCTCTATGACCATTGCACGAGAGTGGGTCTCTTCCATTTTCTTGCCCAAGAGTGCTTACGAAACGCGACATTGAACTAAGGCTTTTATCTACGAACTTCTAAACTGTTCGCATCACTCTCTTCGATTCAAGTAGAGGCTATGATGAAAGTTTAGATCGACTTCCTAGCATACGAAATACATAAATTCTTCCAAAGCCCCTCTTTAGACTAACAACACTAATTCCTAGTTCTAGAAGAGAGACTGCCCTTAATGCGAAAATGAAAGCCCTCACATAAATCGACACTTGCAACTGCTCTTACTTATGGTAGTCTAAAAAAAGGCAAACATGTATCTACAGGTTCTGCTGCTGGTAGATTGACGGCTTTATATGGACCTGGGGCAGTTACTGATGATAGTGATAGGGAATGCTACTGACGCTCTACTGACGATACCTATGAAACACTAAAGAGGGTTTTGATCTCCCCCATAGAAGCAAGACTTCTCTCTCTCTCTCTCTCTCTCTCTCTCTCTCTCTCTCTCTCTCTTGTCTTGGTTTCTTCAACTACTCCTTCTGAAAGACCGATATTGAAAGTGCAATCACCAAAGTCAGCTATTCAGAAAGCAAAGAGGTCTTTCTCTAATCCTCTATCTACTACTAGCTCTACTCAAAGTTGGAAGCTCATCTCAAACAAAAGATATAGGTCCAAGCCAAGGAAGACTTAGCACAATCACTTAGCACAAGTAAGATTTTGAAAACACTAACGAAGAGAAGCACCTCGCTTTATGCAAGAGATTGATTTGACTACAGCGCTTGACGAAAAGGAAGGTTTTCTCTAAGTCTCACTTTAATAACAAAAAACATAGAATCCGAGTAAAAGAGAGTCTCAAACTTAAATTAAAGAAGACTGAAAGCCCTAAACATATTTAACTTTTATGCTCCTATTACATTTGTGTAATGGTATCCACCGCTTTATCATTTTTGATGCACTTTGAACTATAAGTGATTGTTGGAAAGACTTAGCGGCAGTCAGGCGAGCTCGACTCACTGAGTGACTTGTCAAGTTATCGTGTTGGTTGGGCCACCCTTTTTGGAAGGGGTTCTCGAAAATGTTGGTATCAGAACCCTAGGTTTTGAAGTAGAAGTTAAGAAATAAAGTGGATAAAAGTGGAGCAAAAAATAAATAAATAAAAATATCGCATAGTAAACATAATATACAAACTTTAGGATTTATGTTTGCAAATTTTGAAGGCGTTAAATGTACTTGTATAAATTGCAAACCAAGATGCCACCTAGGCGAGGTCGAGGTCGACCATCTTTTTTACCACAACAACCTGATCTGCCACAACGACCTACTCCTCTTCCACAGGTGTTAGTGCCTCTAGCACCTGTAGAGCCTGATCATATCCGAAGACTAGGAAGGGACATGTTGAGCATTTTAGGATTGCACTACAGACTCTATAAGACCACAACCTATGTGCAAAGTTCAGCAAGTGCGAGTTTTGGTTGATAGAGGTCCAATTTTTAGCCTAAGTGGTAGGAGCCAAGGGTGTTTCTGTTGATCTAGCTAAGATAGAGACCATTATTAATTGATCGAGACACTACCACTGTAACCGAGATTCGTAGTTTTTTGGTTTAGCTGGCTATTACTGCATATTTGTGCAAAACTTCTTGAGTATTGCTACACTAATGGTGAAGTTATCTCAAATGGACATGCCCTTCATATGAACAGATGAGTTTGAGGAAGCTTATCTTGAGCTAAAGTATTGTTTGACATACACATGCCCTTCATATGGATAGATGAATGTGAGGAAGCCTATCTTGAGCTAAAGCGTCGTTTGACATCTGCGCCAGTACTTGTGGTACCTGAACTAGACCATGAGATGGTGATTTAAGTAGATGCCTATGGGACAGGCCTTGGGTGTGTGTTAATGCAAGATGATAAGATAATTGCTTATGTCTCATGACAATTGAAAGAACACGATAAGAATTACCCAGTCCATGATTTAGAACTAGCAGCAGTGGTATTTGCACTCAAGATTTGGCAATATTATTTGTATGGTAATCGATTTACACTTTATTCAAATCATAAAAGCCTCAAGCATTTGTTTTCTCGAAAGGATTTGAACTTGCAACAGAAGAGATGGATGGAGCTACTTAAGGATTATGACTTTACCACTGAGTACCATCCAAGGAAAAATAATGTAATGGTTGATGCACTAAGCAGAGTACAGGTCAAGACTGCTTGTATGGCTAAACATTTATCTTAATAGTGGAAGATGATTGATCATGTGACAATGATGACTATCCACGAAACTTCAATCGAAACCATATTCAATGCACAAATGAGATCCCAACTGGTTTTGCTTGTTGAAATCACTGAGGTTCAACCTCGTGACATTGATTATGCCATGTTTAGGGCTTGGGTAGACAGCAATTCTCAAGATTGATTGGTTAATTCAGATGATATACTAAGGTTTAAAGGTCGTCTTTGGGTACCAGAGGATACATGACTAAGATAGAGCGTGCTCGGGGAGTTACACAGATCTAGATATATGGTTCATCTAGGCACCAATAAGATATATCAGGATACTAGATGTACTTATTGGTGGCCTAGGATGAAGAGGGATATCACTACCTTTGTGCAGAGATGTGATAAGAGAGTGATTCAAATTTTGGAGGATATGTTTCGTGCATTTGTCCTTGATTTTGGTGGTAGCTTGGAGGATCATTTATCATTGTGTGAGTTTGCATATAATAACAACTACTAGGCGAGTATCGACATGGCACCGTTTGAGGCATTATATGGTCGAACTTGTCGATCGCCAGCTTGTTGAGTCGAGGTTGATAACATAGCAAATTTTCGTCCTACTTTTGTACATGAGAAAATTGGAAAATTCAGCAGATCCATCAGAACATGAAGGTAGCTCAGGATCAATAGAAGAGTTATGTGGATAACCAGATGAAGATTCTTGAGTTTGATGTTGGTGATCATGTCCTACTTCGAATTTTCCCTCGGAAGGGGCAGATTGGTTTTGGTATTTTAGGAAAACTTGCTCTAAGATATATTGGACCTTTCGAGATTCTTGAGAGGATAGGTCATGTTGCATACCAATTGGCATTGATGCCTCAATTAGCAGGAGTACACAATATGTTTCATGTATCAATGTTGAGGAAGTACTACCTCAATCCCTCGCACGTGATTAACTGAAGACATGTTGAGTTGCAGGAGAATTTTACATACTATGAGGCACCAGTAGCTATCATTGATGGAGCCATGAAGAAACTGTGCAACAAAGAGATACTGATGGTACGTGTATGTTGGCAGTTTCATCGTGCTGAGCAAGACACTTGGGAGCAAGAGGACTACATAGCAAGTCATTTTCCTTAAATTATGAGAGTTGCTTCTTGATTTTTTGTTATTTTAGTAAATTTCGAGGATGAAATTTGTTATGAGGAGAGATTGTAACGTTTCATATTTTTGGACATTGAGTCAAAGGGTTCGATATGTATTTTCATGTATCAATTAATGAATTATAAATAAAAATGCATAATTTTATAGAAATTGTATAAATTAATGTGTGCATTAAATAGAAATACGTGATTTTTACAACAGCAGTATTGATTAATGAGTATATTAAATAAAAAATAAAATAAATAAATAATGATAATAATTATTTAATGGGAGCTAAGTAAAAAAAATGAAATGAAATGAATTAATAAAATACATTAATTCTTGCATACATGTATAAAAATATACATATATACATGTATACATATTGGATAATAATGGAAGGTGAGTTGGTAAGATAATGGAGGGAAAAAGAAGAAAAATAAATAAAATAAGGAGATAATAGAGATGAAGTGGATGGATAAGTAAATAAATGCTTATCATGATAGTAATTGAGGTGGGCCCCACCCCAAGCCAAACCAAAAAAATCAACTATAAATAGCCTTGTTCATTTCACTCCTTTGCTCACAACTACATCCATGAAAGAGAGGAAAAAAAAAGAAAAGGAAGAGAGAAAAAGGAGGAAAAAAAGAGACAAGAAAGAAACTAAGAAAAAAGGGAAAGAAAAGAAGAAGAAAGGAAAAGAAAGAGAAAAAGAGGAAGAAAAAGGGAAAAAAAGAGAAAAAGAAAAGTTGCTCATTTTCGAGGATCTAACATTTTGTATAAATTATTTTTATCTCTAGCTTTTTAATTTAGAATTGTTATGAAAGTTATGAATTTTAGTTTCCTAGTGTAATTTTCATAAAATATGTTAGTCTATTGTGTGACCCAAAATTAGGGTATGTTTTACTAAGAGTAAAACTACACAATACATATATTATTGGGTTCAGATCAACAGTAGAATATAGATATATAATTTATTAGTACCTATGGGGACCCTATGAATGTATATGGTAATTGAAAATCGACACATAAGGAGATATACCTAGTAACACTGAAATTTGAGTTGGCGGGTATTGAAATGTTGAGAATGAAATTCTAAACTCAATGACACTAAAATTATAATTTTTGAAGATCAATTGATATATTAAATTCTCATTTATGCGATTTAAAGATTAATTAATATATATAAAAAAAATGTATATAGGATAATATAATGTTAAATAAAAAATATCATATGATATTCATATACAATGTTGTATAACTATGAAATACTTATTAGGAAAAAAATGCATAACATAAAGAGTAATTAAAATTTTCTTATTTATTGTATTGGATTGCCAAATTTATGAAATGGCTGGTTATTGTATACCAAAAGTGGAACAGGTCTCAACGATGTAGGATGTTGGTATTTCAATTCAATATTGAAGGCTTAATTGCATCGATTGACCTTGTTAACCATGTTGACCCTATCGATTAGACAGTCAGTGAGTGGTAAGTTTAGTTAGCGTTGGCTGTATTGACCGAAAATTGACTAATTTCATAAATGGACCATATTGACTGAGTCAATTATTTTATTGACCAAGGACCATAAAGTTAGATGTGAGTTAAATCCCAGGTAGATATTACAAAAACCTCATTGATCATGCAAGATCAAGCGTTGGCGGGACATGATCGGTTATGAAAGGAGCATCGAAAGGTGAACATCTTTGTGAGTAGCGTTTTCTAATTTGTTACTTAACTTGTTATTTTGTTTATAAATGAAATGCATTTACAATCTTTAAATGGGGTTTTAAATGAACCAAATCTTGGGGTCCGAGGGTGAGTTAGGGTATTAGATGTGGTAGAGCATTGAGAACTAGAAGTCGTCGTACCTAGGGGTGCATTTTGTGCAAGTCTATTAATTGGCTCCCCTATTGAGGATCTGAGGCTACCATACATGAGGTATAAGTTGGTAGATCCCTATGATACGATATGAGAATACGCTTAACTGTCGAGTAAACCCGCTCGAGTGGATTTATTGTTGCCTGATAGGCTATTGAGAACTTCGGCATGTGTTTTCAGCATTAAAATCATTTTTAAAATGGAAGGTGCACGACTACATTGTAGATTTAGCATTGTTAACTATTGAATTCATTTGCATTATTATTATTGTGCATACATACACGACATTGTTTTATAGAATTCATGTTCTAAGTTATAAATTATACTACATTAGTCACTGAGCCGCCATGGACAAATTGACTCACTACTCTAATATTTCAGGTTCTTCTAACGCGAACAAAAACAAGAAGGTGGTCATAGCGTAGTGTGCACTTCTTTTATTTTGGTGGGTCTCTTTACATGGTTTACTATTTTGAGAGTTAGTATGATGTATAGAATGTAAGGAAAACATTGTACATATTTTGAATATTACATTTCTGCTAGTGCTACATAGAAAAGACTATACATAAATACCTTTTGTTTTATAAAAATTCTACTGTAATTAATTATTTAGCTATTTTTGTATCTCTTGTGATTACTCTGATGATATTGTATATGGATAAGAAGGAGGCTTAACAGTATTTTAGCAAGCTTGACTTGCGAGTGAGTTTGTTAGGGCACTGTGCTAGTCGGCTCGCCCTTCAACCTAGAAAAGGGTCCCGACATTATTAATTTAGATTATTTAATCATTCCAACTCTAATTGCTTTAATTATGTTTAATCGCTAAAAGTTATTTTAATTATTTTATAAATATTTTATTCTAATATTTGTAGAATTGCCTAGGGTATAACACTTTCATTCCTTTTTATGACCTATTTTTGGGTATATTGGATTGTATGCCATATTTGGATTGCCATATTTCTTTAAAAACTTAGAAAAGTTTCTAATAATCATGGTAATATCATCTTCTCTATTATCAATGGATGATTTAGCATGTAAGGCTATATTCTTCTCCTATTTTGAGTCATCATGCCCATTTCATATGCTTGCAAGGATCCCATAAGGTTGTTAAGGTGCATTTTTGTGAGAATCTTTAGCTTTATTTAATAACAGCTATCTCGGCAACAAACCTAGGAGGTAAAGATCTAACTGTCTTCATCATAAGTTTTTTTTATCTGAAAGCTTTTTATCCAATTGCAAGGCCCAATTTATAATATCTCTTAGTTTACTATTCAAATTTGATATAGTTTCACAATCTTCTATCCTCAATAGGTCAAATTGAGTTGTCAAAAGTTGTAGTTTAAAGATTCTAAAAAAACTTGTGCCTTCATGAATGATTTACAACATTTTCCCAAGCATCTTTGCTATCTCACATGTTGAAGTCAACTTGATTTTTTTTTCTTATACTACATTGAGGATTATGTTGAGAGCTTTGGAGTTAGCCAACCACAACCTTCTCCCCTCTTCAGACCATTTTGGTCAAATTTAATGTTACATTGTCGTCAGTATTAGACATTGTTGGATGTTCTAGCTATCTACGACTACTCTCCATGCATATTCATCTAACGACCTAATGAAGATTCTCATCTTAGTCTTCTAGTGCACATAGTCACCTTCTTCCAACAAAAGTGGTGATGTTACGGAACACCCTTCCTTGGAGTGGCACATTCTCACCATTACTAGAGCTTTGTGACTCATGCTGGACAAATTGTCAAGACCTAACTTGCCAAGTGAAAGTCTAAAAGCAACAAGGTGACATGCTCTGATACTAATTGTTAATTCGTAAATCACATTTAGTGTAGATAATTTAGGGATCAATAATCAAGATTAATTCGAATGAAATAAGACACAGCAAAATAAAAAGTATGAGACATGAGATTGTTTATGCAGTTTGGCCGATGCCTATATCTACAAGGCCTACCATAGAAAAAGAATTTTACTATAAACAAATCTCACAACTATTGCAATTGGACTGACATAGTGATTGAAACACTAATACCACATTTTATAACCTAGTCCTTTGTGAAAACAAGATGACCATTCTCATATCTAATATTGTTTTTAGTCCTTTTTAATTAGATCAACTATCGGTGACTTCAAGATCATGTCACACAGAGTCTTATAAAATCTCACAAGTTTACTCACACAACCTCACTCTTTATAACACTAAAAAAAACACTTGTAATACAATAAATGCTCAAGCACAAATACAAGGGAACACTAGATATTAAATTGTGAGTTTTTCTCATCCCTTATTGATGCACAAGTCTTTAGAACTCTCAATAATTTATAGGTAACCAAGCACAAAACTTTCCATATGAATTAAAACTTGTAAGTATATTGTTGCATGAATTGTTTGCAATAGTTGTGGAACATTTGATCTCAAAAATGCGAAGGTGAATTTCCATATTTGATATTCATACTTTCAATCTTCTAGAAGCCTCTTCTTCTTGCCAAAGAGACGAGCTACATTTCTATCATGAGAAAAACATGTTACTCATAGAAATAAGGATGTTATCCAAAATTTAAAACCTTGTCAATATTAATTATATGATCTTTTCCAAATATACTGCACAAATAATATCTTAGGAATATAATTTCAAAAACATTTCCTTTCAATTTGTAATATGAAATAAGAGAAATCATAGAAAGGTATGATTTTCTAGAAACTTGATTTTAAAATTCATTTAGTTTAAGTTTGCCAAAAAGAAATATTCTGGAAGACAGTTACGTACAAATTTTTATTTGAAAAACTTCCTTTAATTTTTGTGTGCCACAAAGAGATATTATGGAAGACAAATACACATTGAAAATTTCCTTAAAGCATTCTTTTTGTTGCCTTATAAATTGTGGACTTAATCTAATCAAAATATGAGATAAAAAGTAAGTCCTATGTGGTTGCATGCACATCTTGTTTGCATGATGTTTGCACCAAAAATGCCAAATCAACTGCCATGTCAAATGTGTAGCTTATGTGGTGTGACTGTCCCAACAATAGATAAGTTTAAGAAATGGATACCCTCTACAATGATCCAAACTGTTAGACAATGCCTTATTCGATGCTCTTTTTGGTGGAGTTTTCCTTAGGTTATGAAGAACATTTTGTTATGGGTTTTTGCTGATTTTTCTTAGAGTTTTCCTAACTTGGATGAGGCTAAAAACTAATGCTAAAGAGTCTTGGAAAAAAAAAGGAACAAGAATGAGTGGGAACTAGTTAGCATTACTTACACTTTTGAGACATTCTTTAGTGATTCGTTTGAGAACTTTTTGCTTCACTTTTTGGGGTGTTTTGGTTTGTTTTTCTTACTAATCTTTTGGTTTAAAAGTGAGTAGAACAAAAAAGAGTGAAGAAGTAACTTGAAGAAAGAAGGAAACATGGTTTAGAGATGGTAAGCACAAGAGTGGTGTTATATGGTTGATCTTCTTGGGAAGTCTTGAGGGTTGAACTTATGTAAGAATGGTGTTGGTTCGATGATTGAAATGTAAGCAAAATATGTGTAGAAAGATTAGAAGAATAGAGTCAAGAAGTGATGGTATATCAAGGTGTCGCTATATAGGTGTTTGCTTTGATGACGGTAAGGTTGGTTGCACATCAATGGTTGTTGGTTTCTCTATGTCGTCAAGATGAGGAAGAGGGTGAAAAGGTAAGTCAAATGTGCACAATAGAAGAAGGGGGTGGCTAGGGTTCATTTTGGGAGAATTTGTAATCTTTTCACCATAAAAGAAAGGTGAGATATGGTGCTTATTTAATGAGATCTCCTTGATTGCACAAATCATTACTTTTGGAAATAATCAAATCTTTCATTTTATCCTTATTTCCTTCCTTGGCCATCCCATTTAGGTTAGGGATTTGATAATATCTCCCAAATGGTTACTAATTTAGATTTATACTAAAACAAGGTCACATGTTGATAAAGATAGTTACTTGATCCGAGTTTTGAATTTTATTCTCTTAGGTTGCGCCATATTTGATGTTCCTATGATCCCTAGTGCCATTTAATTTTATAAATTTGGTCTCACTTATGTGCCACACATCTTGTTGTTATTAAACGAGAAACAGGCTCTCAAATGCTTACATGTGAAATTATCTTTATTGTCGATTTGTAAATTCAATTTCATGACCTGGAATATTTTTAATGGCCCAAGATTTGATCTCGACCGTTCAATTGATCTCTTATTCTCAAACTATAAGTTGACAAAAACTTGCATTGTTACATTACACTTTTCAACACCATATGACATATAGTATACACATGGCATTGTTTGGTCATGTCATATGTAATATTTTTCTATTTTCACTATGTTTGGCTTTTATATCTATTTTTATCTTAATATAACTCTCATGAACCTTTATAGGTTATGTTTAATATAAAAATGTTATTTTACTTTTGATTGATAAAATTATTATTTCGCCTCTGATGGTCAAATTGATAATAAATAGGTAAAATATTTTATATAACAATACTATGGGCTTGTAGAAGTCATATCTGGTGTAAAATAATATTTTTTTTAATTCTAGGTGTTAAAATGACTATTTACTTATAAAGGGTCAAACTTTGTTTTTAGGGCCTACATGTCTAGTCTTAAAGTTTCATGTCATTCGAAGCCTGTAATTCTTATATTTCATGTGTCTTATTTTAATTTATTATTTTATTTCATAAAATTTATGATTCATAAAAAAATACATATTAAATTATTCTAATAGTCATTTAATTAATTATTTAATTAAAAATCTTGAATGTTTGGATATTACAAAATGATACTCTTCTCACTCTCTTACTTGATTGTGACTTGTGCACTTGCAAATCAATAAGTTACGCAATCAATTTGTACAAATTGTTACTCATGTGAGGTATGATTTAGTATAACACCCCACCGCACAAATGATCTTGTACAAGCATAATAAAATTGGCATGAACTGCATTCTAATGTAGTTTGCTATATAAAAATTTAAAACAAGATAACATAAAATAAAATGAGCTACAACCAAACAAGGCCAACCCTCATAAAGGAGGCTAGGCCAAACATGGCCAAACCTTCTATACAAAGGTTGT
>JAJIYU010015098.1:0-12877 GCA_030144865.1 Tinospora cordifolia
GTGTAAGATGGTGAGAAATTCAAATGAAAGGTACTATATGACTATGCATAGTAACAAGCATGGGGAAGGGTGACCAATGTAAGTGAAGGACAATGATGGTGTGTAAGAGGGCTTTCCCTAATGATGATTATGTGAAAAAAGAGAAATAAGATGGGCTAAGACTAAGTAAAAGGGAAAATGTGTCATGTAGGTTCTTGGGAATGCTACTTGACTAGTCACTATCAACATTGGTTCTCTCATAAATTTGAACTTATCCGTTAAATTATTCTCGGGATCCACAACAAGGAAAAGGTGAATGATGAAGATGTCTTCATATGTCTTGAGATTCCTCCAATTCCATCTTGACCAGTGATGTTTCTCGAGATTGCAAGATCTTCACTTTAATGATGGATGAATGAGATAGCGCCAAGTGTCATGAATCTAAGTGGGGTGATGCCTTAGCAAAAATTGATGATCTCAAGGCTTCTAAGCTCGCATGCTCCATTGTCATTAATCATTCATTATCTACATTCCTACAATTAAAATAATATCGCGTAATGAGTACTTAATTATAATAAATTTATATAATTCATGTGACTTAATATTGATATATTAACCTCGTTAAAAATATATTAATTTATATAAAAAGAAGTTAAATATATTTTATAATTAATTACAAAATAATGAGCCTTAAAATATGATAATGCTCAATTATAAGATAATAAATTTAGTATCAAAATAAGCATTATCAATTTTGTACTCTCTTCTATTAAATTGAATAAAGAATTAGAAAGTTTTCTTTTATTTCTTGTGCAATTGCCTTGGTATATGTTACTTAAATGAATAAGGCTTGGGATAATTGAATTAAAAAGTCAAGTTGTGTAATTGTAAAGTAACATCGGCTTGGCCCGCCTAGTGGTTAAGTCCAATTAAAAGTCTTGGGGGCTGAGATGTTATAGTCTGCTTTTAATCACTTTGACCCACAAGGACCAATTGACAACGAGAATTGACAAAGAATTATATCGAAAAAATAAATTGTAGAGCATGAATATGAGCAAAATTAGTTGAAACCCGTAGAATTGACAACTTGATATATTCAGGGTCTCAAGGGCTCAGGAATCTCATATTCAAAAAAAAAGGGAATACTTGAATAACTCTATGTAGTACTTTTAACTTATCAACTTATACATTTGATTTTGTTAACTGTTATTGTTAGTGCATCATCCATGTTTTGGATTTATATGGCATTAATTACATGTATGATTTTATTGGACTTTTAGCTTTGAGTTTTCAAAGCTCTACTTGAACTCTAGAGTGGCAGACTTTAGATTGTCAGGCTACACCTGGTCTCGTGAGTGTTACAATGGCTGGCAAACATAAGCTTAGATAATATCACCTGGCTTGCAAGAGTTCGACGTCAAATGTATGTAGTTGACCATTTGAATGATCGTGACTTGGTTTATTGATGGCATATTTACATAGTATTCGTTGTACATGTATTCAAGTTACTTGGCATATTTGCATAGTATTCATTGTTTATGTATTAAAGTTAGTTTTCAGAAAATTTGTTTTCAGTGATAGATTATAGTTACTATTCATTGAGCCTGTAATTTCTTTTAGCTCACTAATCTTCAAATTTTATAGGTTCTTCAACATAAGATTAGGGAAAAGGTGCAATGATAGAGTGAGTGACACCAGTATTGGTTGTGAGTTGGCCCAATCAAGTGTTTGTATAAGTATGATTATGTACAAGCAATGTAAATGTCGATACGAAACTTTACGGATAGTTACCTATGGGATTATGGAAACATTTGTTTTAGACGCCTAGAAGCGCTATTGAGAGCAAAATTTCATTGTATAAATAAAATGTTATTTTATTATGATGTAATATGACTTGTAATAGTACTCTAATGATATGGATATTGTGGTTGAGTCTTAGCAGTAATCGAGCAAGTGCGCAGTAGTTAGCTTGTTAAGTTGTTGTGTTGATCAGGTCATTTGAGAGGTCCTGAAATATAAATTCTCCTATGCTAAAATAGAAACAAGAAAAATATCTAAATTTGTTAACATCTTTAAAGAATTCTTACTTACTAAAAATAAAAGGATTTTTTAAAATCTACTACAATGTTTATAGAATCTTCACTTGTTAAAAATTTAATAAATCATCAAAATGCACTAAAAATTTTAAGGAGTTTTTACCAGCTTATAAAAAGATATCCTTAAAGATATATTCTTATATTTCAAACTGCTTATCTAAATATTATTTTAGTTTTAATTTAGAGGAAATTACAAAAAATGACATTATTTTAAAAATATTATCAAAAATATTTTTATAGTTTTGTTGTTTTCATATGTATCAAGATTATAGATTTATTTATAAAAATATCAAATTTCAAATGAGGGGCACTAAACTCGGGTCGTATAACTACTTTCCATAGTTGAAAAAGAGTCACACATTTATCGTGCTTACCATCAATCACCCTAAATTTCGTCATTTTTCAATTGTACCCTTATTTTTTGACCTCTGCTATCATCCTTTGATAATGGATACCTTCTCGTCGTTTCTTTGCTCACTTTCTCTATTCATCATTTTTTATTTTGTCTTTGCTAACCACCTCTATTCATCATTCTTTTTTTTGCGATCATCCGTTTTGGATCGCTAGTTTGCAATTTGTTATGTTCCCTAGTTCATGATTTGTTCTGTTCGCTAGTTCATGATCTATTATGCTCGTTGGTTCGCTAGTTTGCAATTTGTTATGTTCGCTAGTTTGCTAGTTCGCGTTGGTTTGCTGGTTCGCAGGTTCGCAATTTGCAGTGGATCAACACCACTACAAGTTCCGACAACCAGCACAGTTTAGTGAGCAAAGAACTACTGGCGATAGATCTAAGAACTCAAACTATACAGAAGCCAAATTCCAATGGCAGCGTGTGTAAATTTGTGGAACAATGCATGGCTCAACTGGAAGTGAAATATGAGATGTGAATTGTGAGCAAATTCCAATGGCAGAATGATAAATAGACACAAAAAGCTTGGGTCAACTGGAACAAAAAATGGGGCGTGAAGCTGTGAACCAAATTGAATGGCATAAGGCATAAATAGCAACCAAAACACATGGGTTGAATGTCCAAAAATTTGGGGTGAAAAGTGTGCTTAATTCACCATGGCAAACATGTAATTAAGTGACAAAGCAAGGGTGAATTGATTTAAAGAAGAAAACACAAGAGGAAAGCACCAAATTTACTCAAAAAGAGGAAACATACAATACTATACAGAAAATATACAAAAATATATAAAAAATTTATAATAATATACATAAAATATATAAGAATATATACTCTTTTTTTAATTTATTAAGGCTAATCATAACGTGAATCCTATTGCCTAGCCAAGACATAAATAAGATTTGGGATGTTAATTGTACATCTTTTTTTCTTTTTTTTTCTAAAATTAATGTGATTCATTTATATTGACAGGCAGTAAATTTATAAAATTGTATTGTTCTACAGTTTTTTTTGCAAAACTATCATCATTATATACAGAAAATATACATACAATATTTTCCTGCGCAGATGAGTTACATAATGATCAAGAAAACATACTATATACATCAAATATACAAAAATATACATAAATACAAATAAAATATATTAGAAATATATAAAAAAAATATATACGCAAACTACTTTCCTACATAAATGAGCTGTATAATGATCAAGAAAATAAATTGTATACATTAGATATACAGAAAATATATAGAAATATTCACAAAATATACAATAAATATACATAAAACATACATAAACTACTTTCATGTAGAGATGTTGAATAATGATCAAAAAAATAAACTGTATACACCAAACATATAGTATATATACATAAAATATGTAGAAAATATACACAAACTACTTTCTTGCAAAGATGTTGAGTAATAATTAAGAAAATATAATGTATACACCAAATATAGAAAATAGTGAAACTGCCACTATAATATATTCTCTGTATTTGTTAAATATATAAAGTGTATACTTAGTTTGCATACATAGCCATATTTATGTAATGTAAAGAGAGTGTGATCATGTCTAAGAGTTGTCAGTGGCAACTAATTATAACTATGTATATATATATGAAACATACTTGAAATATATAGAAAATATAGACAAGAATATACAAAAATATACAAGAATATATAGGAAATATACAAGAATATATGGAAGGAATAAGTAAGAAGGGGAAGATAGTTATGATTCTGGTGAGTTTATATATAAGAACTCAAAACAGTAGGAAATATACAAGAATATATAAGAAATATATAAGAATATATGAAAGAAATAAGTAATGAGAGAAAAATAGTTGGAATTTTGGTGAGTTCATATATAAGAACCCAATACGACAGACAATATACAAGAATATACAGAAAATATATAAGAATATACAAAAAAATATATAAGAATATGTTCCTATATATATAAGAAATATACAAGAATATATGGAAGAAATAAGTAAGGAGGGAAAATTTGTTACAATTTTAGTGAGTTCATATACAAGAATATACAGAAAATATACAAGAATATATAGAAAATATACAAGAATATACAAGAATATACAGAAAATATATTAGAAAACTAACTTTTAGAGTTTGTATGTCTTAGGCAAATATACACAAATATTTTCTTACAAAAATGTTAAATAATTATAAAAATTAGAAGAATGTATACACGAAATATACGTATAATATATAGATAATATATTAAAAATATACAAAATATACGTATAATATATTGAAAATGGTACATGACTTGAGTGGCAAGGATGTAATTACAATGTAAATAGGGTGGGTTGACTGGAATAAATGGGGTGGCAAATTTGGTAAATACCAAGTGTAAATTGTAGCATGATTGGCATGAAATTAGGAACATAAAATGGTGAAATAACGAAAAACAGCATCATATTGTGCGTGAAATAATTGAAGAATGACAATAATGGTAAATAGGGTTCATAATATGTGGCACGTCAAGAAGAGATTTTAAAACATGGTAGAACTGTAATTACTACATTAAATGTGAAACAAAAGCGGTGTTCTTTTTTGGTTGCTGACTATTTGGTTGCTGATTTTACGGGATTTCCCGGTTGAAATGATAAAGTCCCAATTTCTTACATTTCTGTAATTAAAAATTGAATATCTATATAACATTGTAATGTATAATATTTTTGTAATATATTTTAAATATTGTATACTAACATATTTTTCCCTTATAATTTATGCCCAAGCAACCACAATAAACCCATTTACAGAAGATGAAACAGCCCAAAATAAAATAAGCACAATAATAATTGTGTAGCCCAAAAGTACGTCATATATACTGATTGAACTCTTTTTGGATCGAAAATGTAATGGCATAACAAATTCAATGATCTTGGCCTTGACTATTCTCATTAATGTGTAAAAGCGTTATCAGCTTTGACGAATTTTTTTTTTTTTTCATATCAAATAACCTCTTTGGCCCGAATTTCTATTACTAGGCTTTATAATTTTCATTCATGTGTTTAGACCTAGCCCTTTTCATTGAACCACTTATGTCTTGCAATGAATTTTAACGTGTTGATGAATGTTGGTTTCCATCACTAAAATGACAAATAACATTACAAAATGTATAAATTTATGCATCCTCTTTAGTCTTTATGCTCTCTGAATCATCTTGTTCCATACTCAATTAGTATGAAATTCAGCAAGACTTCTTAAGGCTTATATCGTAACTCACTTATAATATGTCTACCACTTATAATAACTTTATAATAACTCACTTAAACAATTGAACCACTTTGTTCCATTTATTGGGTCAAATTAATTTGTATAAGTTTATCTATATCAATAATTGTCAGTCCAATATTGACATTACTCTATTGGATCGTTGGCGTGTTGGTCTGAGGTTGCAGTCATTAAACTACTTAGGCCCAAGTTTGTGCAAGAGCACAAGGAGAAGATTACATGAACCGGCAAAATCTGAAAGCAGTCCAAGTCGGACAGAAAAAGTTATGCAAACAATAGAGTAAAAGCTCATAAGAGTTCCAAGTGGGAAATCATGTCTTGTTAAAGGTCTCTCTACAAAAGGATCAAACAAGATCAAGAATTTGTGAAAAGTTCGCTCCAAAATTAACTGGGCCATTGGAGACCCATGGGCGGATTCATGGACATATTGCAAGCAGCCGAAACGACATTGTAAAAGTTCAGTTCCAGTTGACTGGAAAGTGGAAGAGAACCACGTCAAACATTACATTACACATTACACTTTGTCAAAACAACTTGAAATCTGTTTGGTCATTTGCTGTGCTGAGAGGCCCCCTACTTGCTAAATACATTAGAAGCATCCAAAAATACAAGTGGCCACCGTTTTGATACAAAAACATTATTATACAACAAACCTGGAAATACGGACATGAAATTGAAATATAATTCAACTCGGATATTGATATTCTTTGTTGACAACATAGGAGGTAAAGAATGCTGGATGAATCAAATAAATATCAGATTTTGGAGGTTGCTTGCTTAATAAGATCTTTCCTGAGGATCTTTCCGGATGGGTTCTTGGGCACTGCGGAGATAAAAGTAACTTTTCGAATCCTCTTATATGGAGCTACCTGTGAAAATGATAAATTTAGATGCTAAGAATGGAAAAGAAAATTATTTAAGACATTATTAATTTTAGCAAAATCTAACGACAACCGTGCAACACCACCTAGTTATTTTTTATCCTGCACTCACCTGTTTGGCTACAAAGTCCATCACTGCATTCTCTGACAAATCAGTTCCGGCTTTCCTCACCACATAAGCCATGGGATATTGTCCTACCTCATTATCTGGGAACCTGTGATATGATGTAACATTAGTCTCATCCTCTGGAAACTAAGATATGCAAAAAGAAGTTTTGTAGTATCCAAACTGACAAGAATGGATTAAGCATTGAAAACATGTAGAAGAGGAAAAAGACATACGGAATGACAGCTGCATCAGCAATTTGTGGGTGAGAAAGCAGCAAAGCCTCCAGTTCTGCAGGAGGGACCTAACAAACCAAAAGATAGAAGATTACTAATTATGATCAAGGACCACAAATTGCTAATGAAATCAAATTCGATTGGTCCAAACATACATTTTCACTCATTCTTATATGTTTTAAACAGAATTGCAGATATATATTTGTAAGGACAATACAACAAGATGCCAACTTTACCTGGTACCCTTTGTATTTGATAAGCTCCTTCAACCTATCCACTACAAAGATGTAGCCATCCTCATCTATGTAGCAGATATCACCAGTTCTCAACCAGCCTTCAGAATCAAGAGTTAAGGCAGTAGCTTCAGGATTGCTGAAATAACCTACGTGATCAATACAAGGACAAGTTTAGTAAAGTTGCCAGATCCTAAAGCCAGCATATACTAGAAAGAATGATATTAAAATCTATCAGTTGCTAAACCACACAAAAGAATTATACCCACTACCTTTTTGAATGGTAGCCAGTCAAGATGACCAATTGCTATGGATGGTGGTCGAATTCAGTGATATATTTATTTTAAAAACATATTTATATATAATATATAAGGCATATATAATATAAAAACGCAGTATGCATAGTATATAAAGTATCTATAAATTTTTTTAAAATATTAATTTTGACTGATTCATTTACCTTTTGAATTGATTTAGAGGGAGGCCTTGAGTTTAAGACCAAAATATTTATTTAGGTCAATTATTTATTTAATTATTTAATTATATTTAATATCACAGTAGCTTATTTTAAAACTTTTTACTTTAACGATTTTTTTACTTCTTCTTTTTGTTTCATGTCATCTACTAGCGAAAATTCTTTTGTTTTATTTTATTTTTTATTTTTTAACTAATTTTACACTATAATTTAATCACTTTTTTCATCCTATGTGACAAGTACTTGTTATTTTTTTTCTATTAATTCCTATTTTTAAAATATACTCCTACAATTTTTTTTTTGCCGATTTAATATTTTATTTAAGTAAAATGGTTTTATCAACAATTACAAAGTTAAAATTATTAAAAATGTAGACTTACTTTTTAAGCTTGTTGCCATTGATACTTGTGAAATTTTAAAATAATTTACTTATAATATTTATTAAAAAAGTATTTATCTTTTAATATATAAACAGATTCAAATTAAATAAAAACAGGTCCATTGTATATACCCTGGCGAGGCCCCGAAATAGTAAAAACTGTCCCTAGTTGAGCATATAACTCAACAGGTTGACATATAGGTTCAAGCTCTGGCACTCACTTATCACAAAATTAAAAAAACAAAAAAAGTGAGAAAAAGAAAAGGAAGAAGAAGATAACTAGCATCAAAATGATAAGTAGGAAAAAAAAAGGAAAAGAACGTAAAAAGGAATAAGTCCAAGAACACAGCAGAGTGATAGTTGACAGTAACTGAAGGGAATAGAAATATCAGTATTCCACAAATAGGTAGGACCAAAACCCAATCATTCACTTTCTAACCACTCTTTGCTCTCACTAATGTCCATCCAAAAGGGATCTCCCACTCTTGATAAGCCATAGGCATCAAGGACTCCCGAAAGAAGATGCTGCAAGCACAATCAGAATTTGCGGCTAACCAGCACTATAGGTTGGAAGCCTTGAAAAGAGAATTTCTAATTAACCTAGGCTAGATTATGTGATTTATTCATATATCAACAGAAATACGTTGAGAATAAAAGCTCCCTAAAAGTCTTGAGCTTAGGATTTTATTCAAATTAACTCCACTATTGTATTTTGATAATCCTATGCTTTCGTAAAGAGGGATGCATTAGGTAGAAAGCAATGGACAAAACTTTTTCAAATCAACTAACATGAATCCAAATTAAACTGTGCCAAAAGTATTTGTAACTAATCGTGTAGAGGACGTTGGTTTATTATGAGGAATCTTAGGTCTTAATTGGTTAACAGGGTAGGCCTCCCCTTAACTCCTATTAACTTCCCATTAATGGGCTAGGCTTCCCCTTAACTTCTATCATCCATCATCCTTCATATTTTTCTTTTCTTTGTTCTCTATGTTCCTCCATACTTCAAAAAATAAATAAATAAAAACTATCTTTGTTACTCTTTGTTGTGATTCTTCCCAAAAAAGAAATAGAGTTGTTAAGAAAAAAGAGGTTAACAGAAAAAAGAAAAAGGTCAAAAGAGAAGTTTACAAAAAGAAGTAAATAGTAGAGTGCAGTTTATCATCTTAAAAAATAAGAGAACAACAGTGTTAACCCAAAAGAAAACTTGCTCATCTTATTTATTTCCTTTTTCATTACATTTCCTTTTCTTTCTTATTTCCCTTTTCCTTTCCTTCTTATTCAAATCCAAAATATTGAAAGCAACAAAAAGGGGAAAACTTTCCAATTCCTTTATTTATCCTTACCTTTGTTGTTTGTTTCCTTTTTGCCACTCTAAATACTTGCCTCATTCTTTTAGCCATCCAACAGTTTACACCTTGTTTTTTCTCATTTGTTGTGTCATTTTACTTGACTTACTTCTTCTCATTGAGTCAACATTCGAAGTTTTAAAGCTGAATTGCTTTTGTTACTAGTTAAGATTATTAAGTTCTCCATTAAAGCACTTGTAAGACAAAGTCAAGAGTGGTGATATAAAATAGTTTTTCTTTATTTTTATTTTTTTTAAATCAAATATTAGTAGTGAAGAAAATTCAGAAGTTTATATCGAATTGTTCATGAAGAACATCCAAGACCAATTTAAGGCACTAACATGAGAATGGATAACCTAAAGTCGTCACCTAGGTTAAGAACTTCAAGGAAGAATCTATTTGAGAGGGAGGATGAAAGAGACTCAAATGATAATAAGATAGGCCACATGAAGGGTGAATGGCTACCCAAAGGCGAGCCAATAATTTTGGTAGAATTAGGATGAAAATCCCCAGTTTCTAAGCAAAGAATGATCTAGACTTGTACTTGGAGTGGGAAAGAAAAGTGAAGCATGTGTTTGATTGTCATAATTATTCTAAAGAAAAGAAAGTGAGATAGGCAAAAATTGAATTCTCATGGTATGCTAGCATTTGGTGGGACCAAAAAGTGATTAATAGGCATAGAAATGGAGAAGACTAATTCAGTCATGGGAGGGGACGAAGGTGGTGATGGGAAAAAAAAATTTATACCTAGCCATTACTACAAGGATTTGCATGAGAAGTTCCATACCTCAACTCAAGGTTCTAAGAGTGGAAGAATATTACAAGGAGATGGGAGATAGCCACGATTAGAGCTAACATTGAAGAGGACCAAGAGGTAACTATGCCTAAATTTATTCAAGGTTTGAATAGGGAGATTGTCAATATTGTGGATTTACAGCACTATGTAGAAATGAAGAATTGTTACACAAAGCAATTAAGGTTGAGAAGCAACTCAAGGCAAGGGGAACTTTAGAGTCTAGTTCAAATTCCAATTCCTCATGCAAATGGAATTGGAAGGACCACAAAACTACAAGAAGGTCGAAAAATGAAGTTGACAGCAAAGAGTTGAGTTCTTCGAAAGGTAAAACTGACTGTAAATCGTCCTCTAATTTTTGTGTCGTTAAGTGTTCCAAATGTCAATGGTTTGGGCATATCACATCTCAATGTCCAAATAAGAGGACTATGGTTATCATGGACAATGCTGATGTGGAAACTGTTAGTTTGACTGATGATGAAATGCCACCATTGAAAGATTGTAAATATGTGAAAATTTAAGGGCTTGTGGAAGGAGAGATGCTTGTGGCTAGGCAAACTCTTAACATTCAGCCAAAGACTAATGTTGATGACGCTCAACATGAAAAAATCTTTCAGACTAGGTGTCATGTGAACAACAAGGTATGTAGTATGATCATTGATAGTGAGAGTTGTACAAATGTTGCTAATATTAAATTTGCTTGTGGATATATTGCATTTGTCTACCTTAAAACACCCAAAATCTTACAAGTTGCAGTGGTTGAACGAGTGTGGGAAAGTTAAGGTAACAAAACAAGTGTGTTAGCGGCATCCTCTATTAGGTGTTACAAAGATGAAATTTTATGTGATGTGGCACCAATGCATGCGGGATATTTACTTTTTGGACATCCATGGACATTTGATAGGAAAGTTCAACATGACAAGTACAAAAATGTATATTCTCTTGTTCTAGACAAGACATGTATAGCCTTAATACCTCTTCAACTATAGGAGGCACATGAACATCAACTTAGGATAACAAAAGAATATATAGTGAGAGAAAAAAAATGAGTAAAGAAGAGAGTGAAAAAAAATAATAAAAAAGAATAATAAGAGAAAAAAAAAAGTGTGTGAGGATTCAAAAAAGAGGAAAATATGAGAGTTAATATTTTTCCACCAGATGACGAGGTTAAGATTGCAATGTTGGTGAGGCTACAATTACTAGTACTCGTGTATAGGGATGTCTGCTTTCCTACTAACGATCTTAACCTTTCTTTGCCGAGTGTTGTTTCCTTGTTGCAAGAATTTTAAAAATCTCTTTCTCAAACATGGACTACCTCCTCTAAGAGGCATTGAGCATCACATCGATTTCATTTCAGAAGCATCCATTCCTAATAAACCAGCCTATAAAGGAAATCTAGAGGAGACGAATAAAATACAAAGACAAGTTGATGAGTGGATGGGAAAAGGGTTCATGAAGGAGTCTTAGTCCATGTTTAGTTCCAGTCACTTTGCTGCTTCAAAAAATTGGAACATGGCACATGTGTGTAGATTGCAAAGTTATCAACAAGATCACATTGATTTGAGGACAAATCATTTCAAGTGAAGGAATGCTGGAAAATTAACAGGCATCAATGTGCAAAAATCCATTATAAGACAGAAAGTCCAATGACAAGGGCAACAGCCAAGCGCATGAAGGAGGCATTACAAAGCCTAGTGATGAAAATTCATGATAAAAAGGTTGTTCGATACAAAACCATTCAGCATGTATGATGTATTTTTGGGCTTGATAATCTTTATGGATTTTTTTAGTCATTCTATTTAAGAATTATGGATTGCTTGATTTTTTTTGTAATTGGGCTTATTATGGTTACCTCGAGTTTAAGTTGGATCTAAATAATATTTTTGATGCTTAGTTAGACACATATGAAAGTATCTTCAAGGATTTATTTTTGAATTTAGCAAGTAGAAAGTCTCTATATATTTTTAGCAGATTTAGAAGATAACTTTTGTTTTTAGCCAATGAAAATTCTTAGAAGATTTTTAGCATTTAGAAGATTTACCTTGTTTCTATTTTGGTGTGGGATGAGAGTCCAAAAATAACTCTTCACTTCATGAAATGAAGCATCTTATGTTCGAACAAAATTATTTAAGTGTTTCTTTATTAGAGACTTCTCTTTGTTCTTTAATCATAAACTTCTTTGATCTTGAAAGGCAACTTGTGACGATCATTTATTATGACTTTATTTCTAATCAACAAGTTTAATTAGATTCAACTTTCCGTTACTTGTTTCAAGACAATCTTTGGGTTCTTTTCTGTATTAATTTCGAGTCTTGGGTTGTTTTTGCTTAAGGATCACATCAAGTTGCTCTTCAGGGACCAGAAAGACATTCTTATAGAGGAAATGAGACAACAAATTTTAAACTTTGGCGGCTTCTACATTTGGAAGGAAATTGTTGACATGGTAAAGGACGCAGAAATGAGGTGAAGATGATGAAAATACAAACATATTTCAATATGCTAGTAATCATGAATCAAATAATGATACTCTCCCTAATCTGTTATATTTGAGATGCTGCGAGTTATTTTGTAATACCTGAAATTTTAGTGACGTAATAATTGTAAAACCGAAAATTTTAGTGACGTAATAATCGAAATTTGAGTTTAAAACACATATATGTATATATTTAAATATAAAC
>JAJIYU010015099.1:0-12860 GCA_030144865.1 Tinospora cordifolia
TTTAGTCTTTTCATGTTTTGTCGAGTCACATGTGATCTTTGTCCATGGTCTCCTCATTGGTTATAAATGAGAGACCTCATCCCAGTTCTCATCATCGAGTGATAGAGTTCTAGATGATAAGTGTAATGTTCAGAGTGTTTGTTCACTATCAATATGAAGTATAGTTTTCTACATTATCTTCCTCTCTGGGCTATCATTCTTATTATTATCCTCTTCCTTATTATTGCTTGTTGTTGTAAATTTGCTTGTGTTATCCTGGTCTGCGGCTCCTCCAACTCTGAAGAAACATCGTAATTGTTTTTCCACACTTAGGTTGTGCAATACATATATACATACATACATAGATATATATACATATATACATATATACATACATATATGTATATATATATATATATATGTATGTATGTGTGTATGTATGTATGTATGTCAGGTCAGGTAAAACCCTATCTTTTTAGTTGGGACTCGAGACCCCACCCAACTTGGTTGGGTCACCTATTTAAGTGACCCGACTATCCTGATTTTCCTTTAAACTTGACCAAATTGACCTGAAATAGTCTAGTTTGCTTATGTGTAACACTCTGCCTTCCCCCTATGGCCTGTACTAATTTGATTCTGGTTTAGAAGGCATAATTACTGAAATTCCCTTGAATCAACGAATAGCAACAATCGACACGTTAATGTCACGTGCAATTAATATAATATCAATCATCTTGGCCATCTAGGAGACAAAACATTACTTTATCATTTCTTTTTATCTTTTTTCTATCTTTTCACGGTCCCAATTTTATTAGACTTCTTGTGACATGTCAACTCATATAGATTCCACATAAAACACTTTGAAATTTTTAAATGAAATAAATTAATATCATTATTTGAAAATCAATTTCAATATCTAATAGTTTCAAGGACCTCTGAACTTATTCAGTAAAACATCTTTAGCTAAAAAGGAAACTAGGGCCAACGTGCCCGACTTAAAACAAAAGTATGAATCTAGAAAAGAAAACTCTGAAAGTAATCCACACAGCCTCTGATTTTTAGTTTCTTGAAATGTTAGAAAAGATTATCGCAGTAGACGGTCTTCAATGGATCATTCATAAGGCAACGGATTGCGACCTACAAGTATTTGAGTTAGGCTCGAATAAAATTAGATTATCTCATCTTTTCTACGCTGATGACTCTCTCTTTTTCTTGAATAACGATAAGCATAGTTGGAGGATGCTTACGAAAGTCCTCGAAAGTTTTTTTATAATCTCAGGATTGAAGATTAACTTGGATAAGAGTCAGATAGTGGGTGTCAATATATCGGATTTTCCTGATCTGTCCCAAGCCGAGCACATTCAGAGCCTCTCTGCCTGCACATGGCCCATGAAATACCTTGGTCTTCTGTTGGAAGGGAATTGCAAGAGAATCTCCTTCTGGGACCCAGTGGTGCAGACAGTCAAGTGACGCATTGAGGGATGTAAAGGTAGCTATTTGTCCAGAGGTGGACGTTTGTTACTAATCAAAATAGTTCTGAAGGCGCTTCCATCATACTATATGTCCATCTTTCAGATGCCGGTCGTTGTGTAGAAGGAGATAGAAAGATGTGTTTGGCGTTTCTTTTGGAAACTAGAGAATGTTGAGAAGGCCCAGATGTTCGTTAGCTGGAAAATCTGTCTCCAAAAAGATAGTGGAGGATTGGGTGTGAGTACTCTTAAATACAAAAATCTTGCCCTTGCGGCCAAATGGCTATGGCACTACTAGGTGGAACAAACTTCTCTATGGGGTAGGATCGTTAAAAAAATTCATGGTTCCTCTCACAATGGCATGGTGGCAGGTCTCAAGAACAGATCAATTGGGCGGTCGCCTTTGATATTTATCCACTCTATTTACTCGAGATTTATGAGTCAAATCCAGTGAAGATTGGGGAATGGAATTAATATCAGGGCGTGAGAAGACACTTGGGGGGGAAATCTTACTTTGAAGGAGGAGTTTCCTAGACTGTTTAGATTGCTTCCCCATCCTTTGGTGACTTTATATCAGTTGAAGGGTCTTAATCAGGAGACTCCAAACGCTACTCCCAGTTGGAACTTTAACTTCCGACGAGCCTTGAAAGATGAAGAGATCGAGGATCTCAGAGTCATTCTTCAGAGGTTAGACCAGCTGTAATTTAGAGACAACGAAGACTCTTGGAGATGGCAAGGGGAGGATAGCGGGACCTTCTCAGTTAAATCCTGCTATGACGCATTCTCTGTTGAGTCCGGTGTGGAGGATAGTAGCAGATTTGACCCTATATGGAAGACTCCGATGCCTGTTAAAACCAAAATTCTGGCTTGACTTGTTATTTTAGGCAGACTAAACTGTTCTGTCCAACTTCAGTCTAAAGTGTCGAACCGGTGCGTCTCACCTTCTTGGTGCTGTTTGTGCACGGATGCTGAAGACAACGTACATCATCTATTTTGGAGATGCGGGGCGTTGAAAGCTGTATGAGAAGCGTGGCGCTATTTCCCACTAGTTTTACCTAATCCGTAGTAGGACTCACTCATCCTGTCCAGTCTGGAAGCGACCCCTCTAAGACTGCGGCGATATTGGCTTCTCATCCGTTTTGCTATATGGGCGGCTATTTGGGAGTCTAGGAACAACTGTATCTTTAGGGGAAATTTGGTAGACATAAACAACATTGTAAATAGGTCTAATTATTTTTTTTGCTTTGTGGACTTCTTGTTCTAAATTTGGGGCGAGGGGCTATTTTCTCTTCAAAAAAAAAAAAACCAGCCCTAGAGTAAAGGAATACTGGAGATGTGTTTTCTTTGCTATTATTTATGCTATATGAGAAACGAGGAGCGAGAGAATATTTGAGAATAAGGAGAGTAGGCCATATCAATTTCTAGAAAGATTGCAGATCCTTTTTGCTTCGTGGGTCTCCTAATCAAAATTATGAGTAGGGTTTAGATATGGAGAATGAATTAGGAATTGGCGGAATATTCTCCAAACATTGTAAAAATATTTTTTGTGTTGTGAGTTTGTGAAGGGCAGATATGTAATTTGATATCTTTTTGTAATGGGTTGTATGTATATTTCTCATTTCCTTTTGACAATTAATAAGTTATGTTTCCTTTTTTTTTTTTTTTTTTTTTTTTTTTAAAAGAGGACATCTATACAAAGAAATCAATCAAAATGAGTTTCAACTTCGCCTAACTTTCAACATCTTTTATATACTTTTACTATTAATACATTCTCTCTGTTTGTAAGGAAAAAAAACTCACCTCTAACTTTCTCTCTCAGGTGCCACTTTGGAACTTGTTTCTATGATATGATATCAAGTCTCCATTTCTTGATAAAGCCATAATTATACAAATACTTTATGTTTTGTAGTTTTCCACAACTTAAAAGAGTATTAAAAACCTCTCAATTTTGTAAATATCCTAGGCATCTCCAATTTGAAGTTCTCTCTCTTGAGTGCCAAACTCTAGATCTAGGATGATTCACTTTATGGCTAGTAGATCAAAAACGTTAAACTGGAAAATATAAATAAACTATAAAGAATTCATTGATAACAACGAAAAAACCAATCAAAGACATTGTATTGAAGACAGGATCTGTCTAACCTCTAGATCAATGATCTAGTTCATAAAATGAAAGAAGGAAGCACCAGACTAATCCATGAACATCAATCTGTAGAAACAAACTCAATCTCTAGATGTGAAGATTTCTCCTTGTCTCCAACTTAACCCTCTTCTTCTCTTTTGATCCAATCCTATTTGACTTGTAGTGCTCTCTATTCCCCTCTTGGAGCGTTACTTTATGTATTGATATGTGGGAGAAGTGGGAAATATTGAAGAAACAAACTTGGAATAGGAGAAGACTCTACTCAAACTTGAAATCTGGGTGTACCGCTACTGTGACCTTTATACCTACGCGCTGCAGAGTTGCACTTGTTAGATTTTAGTGCCACCACCACCACTTCTAGTGTTGCAGCCCTCTTCTTGGGCACCACAGCTCTATGCTTGCTGTAAATTGGTATGTTTTCTTCTTTTTTGGATGTTTTCTCCACCTCTTCTCAATCGCATTGCTTTTGTTTCTTCTTTCCTACTTTGTCACTTGTTCGCCACCAAGTGAAAAAAATTATAAAAAGACCACCTAAAATGAGACATAAATGTGAAAATTGAAATATAAAAAGCCAAAACTATGACATAAAACAAGGGAGGGACTCAACACTGGAAGGAGCTAAACACGTGGGTGTCTATTTCTAAATGGAGTAAAAGAAGAGGTATTGTGGAGTGGGTGAGAAACTGGGCTAACATTTTATATGGTCTCCAAGACCCAGATATAAATAGTTTGTTTTATTTTGGAAAAGTTTCCAGCTCTTCCAATTGTACTGGGATATCTCATCCCTTTTTCTCAGCTAACATGATTATTTCTCCTTCTCTTTCAGAGAGAAAAAAAAAAAAAAAAACTAGGACATAAAACACGCCTAAAAACCTACTTATCATATGTAGTATTTATGAATTTGTTGAGTCCCACATAATGTTGAGGCACTGCAATGCTAGGAAAATAAATGAATTGGCAGGAATTGCAAATGAAAATAACTTGTGGTAATAGCCTTATTGCTTATGTAGTCTGATGGCACTTTTCCTTTAGGGGAACTTTCTCATCGTAGTCCTCAAGGCTATGATGATCAAAAGAATCCCTTCTATCCAATAAATTCTCTCTCACATATTTATGGTTTTGATTGATCCAAACTTCTGCTTTTTCTTTTCTTTTAAAATTTTTTTTTTCCTGACAGATTCATTTCAAGAGAGATTGAACCTGTGGCTTCTAAAGACCCAAAACTTGTTTAGTGAAGTTACTGCTCCATTTGTCAAAGCAAGGCTGGATAAAACGCTTAATGTCAAAAATTCTTCGGATACTAAAGAAATGGAAGAAGTATATGTTACAGAACAAACCATCAATAGTAAAACAAAGAGTGGAGATCTGTCTTTTGCAGCTATTGTTTCTATTGAGCAATTCAGCAGGTAGAAAACTGTTTGGCAGTTATTTGTTTCCTCGGGTGATCAATGATATGGTTCTGCTGTAAACTGACCATTTATTATCTGCCCTAATAAGTTTACTGTACCAAAGATGAATTACTTTTGAGATAAATATAAACTATGGAAAAAGTACTGATCATTGTTATGTTGTCTGTTATCGCCAAACTGTATTCTCTGGATTTAAGGTGATTTCATGCTTGGAACGGTTGAATATTCATTTTATTGATTGTCACAATAATTGATGAAAAATATTTCTTTTGAGAAGATTTTTCTGAATGCTTAATGTGCTTTACATTGGACTAAAATTTCTCCTAGAACACTAGAAGAAAACAGATCCTATGCTTATTGTATTGGCAACTCCCTAATCTATAGAGCGAATATCACAAATGAAGCTATCTCAGTATTCTGAAATGATGATGTGGTGCTTCATGAGAATGGTACCTTCTTATGGCATAGTATTTCTCCAGTCCCGTTTCTTTGAAGCAAAAGATGAGTTTGCACATATCAAAATCAAAATATCAAATGCCACCCTTGGGCAAGAATTATTAATAAGCACAACTGGCGACTCATGTCAATTATCTTCATACATATCTTCTCCTTGTTAGAGATGGCAATTTTACACATTTTTATACAAATACCATCTGTAATTGTTGTTGGCATGGCATGATCTTGTAGTTCCTATGTAGCGGAGACAAAAGGTTGCTAAGTCAGTCCATGGATTTCTCTTTCTTTTGTTGCATTTTCCGTAAAGGATTGGGAGGAGATAGCTATAAATATACGCATGAGTCAGTTTATCTATTTCATTTGAGGTCCAAATGAGGAAACCATAAGATGAGGAGAGCCATTGACTCCATCCATGTATGATTGATCCATACTAGATTTGATCAGCTTCCACCTTTTCTACATTTTCGACAGCCCATCTTTGTCTTAGTCGAATTGTCTACTGACATGTTATTTTGCCCTGTTTCTCATCACTTAGAAAACATAAACCCCTAGCTCAGGTACAAGATACATGTTACGGGTCTACAAAGTACAAAGGGCCAAAATTGTCACTGGAATTTGAATCACTATGGGATCTTAGGCACATGTGATCTGAGGTTGAGTTCCACGCAACATGAGGTTGGCTTGCTCGTAATACACGATACTTTGGGGTTGAGTTATGCACTATGTTGCAGTGCTACATACAGACATTGCGAAGTTGGGCTCTCAGCAACACTTTGTTATCTCGGGGTCGAGTCCTTAGTAACGTGAGGCTGTTTATGTTGGAGCTCCTTCCCTAGGCTGAAGGGCGGCTTGACTGGCACATTGACCTAACGAACTCATTCATCAAATCAAGTTTGCCCCATCACTGTTAAGCTTTTCAAATTGTAATCCCAAGTGACGTCAGAGTAATTTTAAAAATTCATTAAGTGAAATGCGAGAGTGAATAAAATATTACAGTTAAGTCTATGAGCAAGTACTATCCTTTCATACATATTGACTTGTTTTAAAAATACACAGTTTGACCATTAATTACATATACACAAATGGCCAACCTGTAACAAAATTTAGGAAAGAGAAGGGGACCACCAAGGGAACAAGTCTATCATGTCGTTTCCTTTGTCAGCCACAAATGGAGTAGTGAGCCTAAATTGCAACACGGCGCAGTGGGTAGTAAGTCTAACATATTACTTGTAGCAAGAATAGTGCATGTGTGCATGAATAGTAATGATGAAACATTGCTCGAGTATATGACATGAGTGAAAATAAATATAAATAATGCAACATTTGCAGAAGAACATTTTTGAATGCATGCTAGTTGAAAACTATATATGGACTAGGGTTTCAAATCATTAAATCCAGCCTTATGGTCATCGCTCGAGCGGGTCATGAGTCAGGTGTATCGGCCACTAAAGTAGGTCATGAGTTAGGCGTATTCTTTGAATACTCCAACTACGCACTCGTTCCTTAAGTGTTGTCACTCGAGCGGGTTAGAAGTTAGGTGCACTGATCATATGTCCTAACCTTGTGCTTGAATATCGAGTCTAATTTCAATCACATCATGTACGCTAATCTCGCGCTCGAACCTCGAGCCTACGGTTTCATTATCGGTGTATATCTATGTATAATTCAAAACCAATTTGATTTAGCTCAAATCAAATTAAACCATCCAACCTATGTCATTATATTCGTGTTTTATGCAAGGAATAGAAGTTAAAGTAACATCTAAATTAAACTACTTGCCTCAGGTCTTGCATATTGCTGTCTCATCGACACTTGGCCTAGTCCCTCAATATATCTTTGGAACTGCATTATTTAAACTCAATTTTAGTTTCTTTGCAAAACGTGACTCAATTTTAGTTCTACTGTTTCTAACTAGTCTCGGTCAACTAAATTTGACTTTGTCAACATGTCAAACTTGGTAAAAAATGGTCAATTTTAGTCCAATTCGGTCAATGTGGGGTTAGTTTGGTTAACATGGGGTTAATTTGGTCAAAATCCCCAATTTTTCATACTTAGTCAAATTTTGGTTACATAGTTCCTATTGCGCGATGAATTTCACATATTTTCTGCGATCAAACCGTGCATTGGATTGACATGAAACTTTCATGATTTTATAGATATTTCTTAAATATTTACTGGGATTTTAGTTTGAAATTTTCAGATTTCATTTGGTAAGGGTTTTAAGTGGTTTTAAATGGGTTATTAGTCTCCTTCTAACATGAAATTTAATGTGACAGGAAGTCACATGTCATTTTAATTGACCTACTTACCTATATTAGTTTTGGGCGAAATTTGGTACACTTATTTTTGGGATGTCCACCAAGGTCTCTACCAAATTTCAGTTCAAAACAGTAAGATTTGATCTGTCAATTGGTTCTCCAGATTTTCAGCTGTGCAATAGATGCACCTAAATTTATGTATTTTCATGAATTTCAAGCATTATTTTCTACTATTAAATCCTTAATTTAAGCGCCATTGCTTACACCCTTTTCATGGTTTTAGATCATAGAAACATTCCCTTTCAAAACCCATTCAAATCAGTAAGGATAAATGATTAAAATCCTACTCATACATTTAATCAAACACATGAGATGCATTCAATATAAACTTAGAATGTTTCTAAGTATCATAATACCTAAGTAACAAGACAATTTGGCATGCATAGTAAACCACGACGAGAGAATATTATGAAAAGAAATTTATACCTTATTGTAGCCTTAAGTACCAAGATTATACCCTCCAAAATTAAGTTCAGACCACTCCCATAAACACCTCAAAAGTTTTTCCAAAGTTGCCTCCAAGACAAGTTTCTGCTGTAATAGCTTGCAACCAACCCACTTTGACTCCTTGATATTACAATCACAAGCTTGATTTCCTACGTTCATTTTAATGCTTGGAACTTGAAATATACATATCAAAGATGAGGAAGGATGATTTTACCTAAAGAGATGATCAGAAAATGGCCACAAAATAGCTCCTCCAAAAACTCTGACCAACCACTTTCCAACAGCTACAAATTTCAACTATATCAAGTATCCTACCATGGTAGCCATTTTTCTCTCTTATGGTTACGAGTTTGGTCAAAGGGAAGGTCGGGACTTGTACAATGGTATGAAGGCTCTCCAATGGAGGTTTTCACGACCTATTTGGGTTTGGGACAAAGGAGAACGAGGGTGATGAAGTGGGGATGATGAAGCATGCATGTGTCCAAAGCAAGGGTTTTATTGCATGTTTAGAGCATCTTTGCATGGCCAAAACCCTTGTCATATGACCATCCCCATGGCCTTTGGGTGACCATGCAAGGAGCCTTGTTGGCTAGATCCACATGGTCCAGTTGGCAGCGTTGTCAGACGCCAAAACCACGGCCCCAAAATGAGGGGCCGTGAATGGGTTTTTGATGGGAAAATAGGGGAGAAAAGTGAGGAAAGGATAGATAAGAAAAGGCAAGGCCCGTGGGCCGGCCCAAATGTCATAGTTCAGCCTGCCCGGGCCTCCCGACCTGTGCTCAATTTCTAGGCCGCACGGGTCTGGGCCCATGCGCCAGGCCCATGTGCCTGGACTTACCTATTCTCTCTCTCTTTCTCTCTCTCTCTCTCTCTCTCTCTCTCTCTCTCTCTTTCTCTCTCTCTTTTTTGTATTGTTACCATTTTGCATTCATTAATTTACTTATCCATTTATTATTATTATTATTTATTTGCTTTTTAAAAGTTTTTGTAAAATTGGCTTAAAATTTGTTTTTTAAATTTCAAAAAAATATGGTTAGATGCACGAAATTGATTACACTAAACTGAGGGTCGTCACAACTTACTTGGCAATTTCCCTACTACCCATGATGTGCTAGGGCACTTCCTAGTTTCAACAAAACAATTTGACTTTCCTTGAGTAATTGACCCTTTCAAAGCTATATACTCGAGGATGTTCGGGAGATTCTCACTGTCGCTTGATGATTCTCTTCCCGTGGGCAATTTGACTGGCAATTGTTAGGGCACGCACTAGTATAGTGTAGAACAGTAAAGGAACACAACAAACCACAAGGTAACTCAAGGTATACGACATAAGGGTGCTCTTATTGTCTTTCAAATGGGTCTACGAATGCTCACCTTCTATGTGTTTCCCAAGCACAAGAGGTTTATTTATAACCTTCAAGAATATATATACAAGGATGGTTACACTAACTATGTGAACAAGTGTTACAACCTTGGTTCATTCCTTGAGGCCTTGACCAAGATCTCCCTGTGATTGGCACATCCTTCCCTTCCACTTTGTCACATGTCCCTGATAGTTCTCAATCATTCCTTAGTGCCTCGTGATGCTACTTACCTTCGTCAACTAGTCCATGGAGATTTGCCATGTGACTCAGCTAGTTATCTATGTTGATCACATGTTGACTACGACGATTTGCTTACAACTTTCATTGGGTGACCAATTGACCATTACCCTGTAGCTCATGCATTTGTTGGCTGAATCTTATGGCCTAAAACCATTGGCAACCATCTTACATGTTCCTCACGCATGTTTGGTTGAGTCTTCAAGGCATCATCGTCACCATGTCCTAGGTGGCCGAATCTCATGCATGCTTGACTGAGTCATGTCGAACGTTGGCTACTGATGCTACACACTCGCGTGATTTGTGTCTTTGACCCAGTCATGATTGCCTTGTCCGTACCACGTGACTAAGTGGCCTCATAACCGCTTCTAGGGTCATCCATGATCCATCCAGTAGAACCTCATGCAATACACTTGGGTTTGAATTGTTATCCAAGTGCCACAGGTGATCTCATACTCATGCATTGTTACTTGGACCAGCTTGCTCGAGCTTGCACAAAGTCTCCCCTAAGTGTGTGCTTTGCAAATCACCATTAGCATGTGTCCAGCGAAACACTTCATTTTTTGCAACAATCCTTTCATGTGTGTCTATCATGGCTTGTGTGCTTGTCATTGCCTCTTCCCTTAGGCAATGATTGTGCAATCTCGGGTCCTAGCTACTAGGTGGCTGGCAATACACCATTACTGCTTGAATTGTTAGATGTCCAACCTATAATTATGACCCTCAGGTTTAAGAGTGGAGTTGATGTAGAATGCAATTGTAAAAGTAAAGAAATCGAGTAAGTATCTTAAGCAGCAGCTTAAGGAAAAAAGAAGCCATACGAGAGTAGACCCATTGAAGGAGACCCAGGAGGAGGAAAGCCAGAATAAAGGAGTATGGAAAAGAGAGGAGGAAGGGAAGCGACGGCTCAGGAGAACCAGGGCCGTCGGAGGGGCTGTCGGACAACAACACAGCGAGGAGACGAAGTTCCTAATCACCAGGACATCCGACGAAACTCCATGGAAGGTGGTGGAAAGGTCGGTTTGGCAAATCCTGAAGAAAGAAATATTCATTCGAAGATTAGACATAGCGAGGGGTATAATCTTCTGCAGGGAGAAAGAAGACATCTCAATACTCAGGAGGAATCTCTTCCAAACACTCCTTGATGGATTTTACATCGAAGAGTGGGAACAAGGCCGGAACGACGGAGAGGCGAAGGTCGCCTGTAGAAATAGCTGGATGGGTGTGGAAGGAATTCCACCAAGCAAATGGAACATCACCACGTTTGACAGGATCGGCGAAGCATGTGGGGGTCTTCTTGATATTGCTAAGGTGACAATTTCAAACAAATCGATGGAGATGACGTTTCTTCGTCTGAGAGGGCACGAACCTGGTTTTCTACTGAAAGAGTTCGAAATCTATGACGACGAAGGAATACAGGAACTGTGGCTGGTGGAGTTGGAATGAAATTGGGCGATGAAGGTGAAGGAACTACGGATGCAGATTTTGGAGAAGTTTGTGGATGATCATAGGGACGGTCTAAGACATGCTAGGAAATGGCGATTCAATGGCCGGCGACAGTCGGAGATTGAGGTTCTGAGCAGCGACGACGATGATGCGATAATCGAGGAAGACGATGAGGATCGACTGACGTCAGATCAGGAGTCAGACGGCGGAGCATGAGACAGGTACATGCGGTACAAGGAAAAGGGAAAAGCTATTGCTGGGGAATCGACACATGGCACGGAAGGCAGACGGGGTGCCAGACAAATCCATAGCAAATCGGACCCGGGTCGACATTGGAAGGATATGGATAAAGGGGTAATGGGTGGTTTTAAACCACAGGGCCATAGGGAAGTATCCACAGATGCAAAGTATGGGCCAGGCCAAAATTTAATTGCAGGGGACCACCAAGCAGCCCAAGTAAATCGGATCGGAATATACGGGCCAGTAGTGGACATCAGACCAACAAATGGGGTGGGCCAGAGGCCTAAAGAAAATGAACAACGGGCCGAGCTAAGAGTCTATGCTAGGGCCCCAAAAGGAGAGATCCAGGAAAAAAAAGGTGTCCTAGCCTATTGGGAGGCCCAGAATGCAAAGGAGTCGACTTCAAACTACGACTCGGAATCGGACTTTCATTCATATGAACAACAATACAAGCCATTTAGGCTCTCAGATTCGAAGAACACAGTTGTGGAGATGACAAGTGACGAAGAGGGACTGTCAAGGGCCATGGACCAGAGAGGTGGAGACAAACAGGACCATGTATGTTTTTATACACATAACTCTCCTCAATCTGACTCTTCTGCGGGAATGGGGGGTTCTGGGCATAGCATCATCCCACCCACGCCAAACGACAATTTAGCTGAGCAAAAAGCTGAAACCACAAAGATTCACACTCACGAAGGAGAAGAAAAGATGATGAGTAGGAGAGCAGATACAGAGACTTATCGCACAGCACAGCAGGAAGAAGTTGAAAGAGCTCGAGCTTTCCTGGAATCAATCAACGCATAGTTGATTGTAGTACAATGATAGCATCTGGCAATTTGGGTTTCTTTTTCTATGAAGATTCTTAGTTGGAATATCCAGGGATGCGGTCAGAGGGATAAGCGAAGGCTTATAAAGAAGGCTATCTTTGCTTCTAAAGCCGATATAGTGAACATCCAAGAAACAAAGAAGGTGACTATAGATCGAAGTATTGTTTCAGAGATTTGGAAAAAAAGATTTGTGGAATGGACATATCTGCCAGTTGAGGGATCCTCGGGGGGAATTATGATTATGTGGGACAACCGGAGTATAGAGGTAAATGAGATCTGGGATGGTAGTTTCTCTATTACCATAAAATTCACTGACAAAGAGGGACTCACAAGATGGTTCACAACTGTTTATGGACCTTGTGATAATGAAGGGAGAGAGGAATGTCTAATCGAGCTATCAGCAGTGTCCTCAAACATACAAGGACCGTGGTGCTTTGGGGGGGGGGGGGAGGGGATTTTAATATGATTAGAAGTAAGGAAGGAAAAAAAAACAATACTTCTATCTCCAAAACCATGAAGATG
>JAJIYU010015100.1:0-12872 GCA_030144865.1 Tinospora cordifolia
TCTAATTTATTTTATTTTTCATGTGTCAACCCACCATTTGCACCCAAAATTAATTTATTTGACTTATTTTATTTATTTTAAATTATTTGACAAAATTCTGGGGTATTACACCAACTCCCTGAGATTTTGAATTGGACTTAGCCACAAGGCAGGCCGAGCCGATGTTACTTTATAAGTACACAACTTGACTTTATATTTTAATTATCTCATGCCTTAATGAAATTTAAGAGTACTTAACCCAAATATAGGAATCAAATTAAATAAGGCAATAATGCAAGAGATAAAAAAATTTATAAACTTAATTAATTTAATAAAGTGGAGAAGGAAAGCGCATAGCCGTAAATTAAAAGCTTAGAAAGAGAGTACATAACTCAAAATAGAAACTATTACAGCAAAATTCTAAATTGCTGTAAAATATCAAAACTTGGGCAATATGCCCTTACATCATAATTAGAAACTTTCTAAAATAAAGATGTTTTTTCATGAGTTAAAGATAAAAGAGGAAGGGCGAGCACATAGCCCAGTGGATCATTCTAAAAATGACGAAGTTATTATTTTAAACTAATAATACATCCAAATTTAAGTACTTGCATTCATTAGACATTTCAAAGAACTTCTTGTTTACGGTTGTAAATCAAAATGAAAAGGTTTCAAACCTTACTGTCCTTATCAAAATACCTTTCTTGAGTGGAAAGACATTCATTTTGCCAATTTCATTGGACTTAGGGTCTCACCCATGTAAACTAATCACATGTAAAGAACACCCACAATAATCCCTTTGGATTATTGTGACAGTACATGGTTCTTAATCTTAATATCTTTCTTGTTATCTCATATTCATGAATCATAAAGAATTAAATAAATTCATCATGCAAATCATGTTAACATAACAAGCATGAAAATAGTACATAGCATGCATCATGCTTCAAAATAAACCTAGGCATATGCAATCTAAGCATGACATGGTTTCATGAATGATTGAACATGGCATACATGATAAATCTAAAATTTAAATCATGATTTACAAACTAAAATTAAAATAAACATGATAAACTAAATTTGAAAAATGCACGAACATGTCATGAATCTAAAACAATAATGAGAAAGTTGTAGAATTCACTTTCACCTCAATAATTTGCAAGAATCTGAAATCTAACAACACTCTGATGCTTTAAGACCTTTAAACACTCAAGATCACTTAAGAACAGTTCAAGATAACTCAAGAACTAAGAGGATTGCCAAGAAAAGGCTAGAGGGAACAAGAGAGATTTTATTAGTTCTTGCTTTGAGATGAAGAAAATGAGAGCATTAGGAGGTTCATATAGAATTCCGATGAACAAGGAATGGTAGGTTGCTCATTGGAAACTTTCTTTGCACACGGACCATCCCTCTTAGCCCTTGGATTAGTTTTTGATCGACGATGCAGATTGGAGAGCACACAGATTGAAAACTTTTCTCTTGACCACATGGATTGTCCCTTTTAGCCCTTGGATTAGTTTTGGATCAACGGTGCAGATTGGAGAGCACACAGATTGAAAACTTTCCTCTTGAGCACATAGATCGTCCTTCTTAGCCCTTGTATTAGTTTTGGATCGACGATGCAAATTGGAGAGTACATGGATTGAATAGTTTTGGACACTTGAACTGTCATTTGACCACTAAAATGATCTTCTGATATAATTAAAGAGAATCATTTCATTTCATCTTGTATAAATTTTTTTCAGGGTATTACAACCTACCTTCCTTAAAAAAATATCATCCGCAAGATTTATACACATTTGTTGAGTGTTATTTCCCGAGATATTTCCAGTAAAAAGGTGTGGACACTTGGTCTTCATCTCACTTTCCAATTTTCAAGTGGCTTTTTCTACTCCATGATGTTTTTAGAGAACCTTGACTAAGGAAATATTTTTAGTTCTCAGGTTATGTACCTTGTGATCAAAGATTCTAATTGTCGCTTCTTTATAAGTGGCATCATCTTGGATGTTCACTTCTTCCCAATGGATGATGTGAGAAAGATCTGGTTCATACTTTTTTAGCATCGATACATGGAACACATTGTGGACTGAGGTCATTAGGTTCGGTAGATCCAATTCATAAGCATATTTTTTTTATTCTTCTAAGTATTTCGAAGGGTGCAAAAAATCTCAGTGGTAGCTTTCCCTTAACTCTGAACCTCTTGATACCCTTATGAGGACTAATCCATGGGAACACTTTGTCACTCACTTGGAATTCTAGGGGTCTCCTTCTTTTCTTAGCATAACTCTTCTGACGACGTTGAGTTGTTGTCAGTGTCATCTATATTAGTTTCACTTGGTTATTCATTTCTTCCACCAATTCTAGCCCAGTAAGTACACAATCTTCAAGTTTAGCTCAACAGGTTGGTGATCTGTAAGGCCTCTCATAAAGAGCTTCATATGGAGCCATCTTGATACTTGCTTGATAACTATTGTTATAGGCAAATTCTGCTAGGTGTAGGTACTTACTCCAGTTTCCTTTAAAGTCCAGAACACAAGACCTCATCATGTCTTCTAACATTTGAATAACTCTTTCAGACTGCCCATCTGTTTAAGGGTGAAAAGCAGTACTCATAGTGAGTTTAGTGCCCAACTCCCTCTGTAGGCTCTGCCAGAATTGAGAGTCTCGATCGATCAGACACTATTATTTTGGGCACACCATGTAGCCTTACTATTTCTTTCACGTATAGTTATCCCAGCTTACGAAGTTGGTCTGTAGATTTGATTGACAGAAAATGAGCCACTTTAGTGAAATGATTCAAAATCACCCATGTAGTATCTTATCCCTTCTGATTCCTAGGCAAACCAGTGACAATGTCCATAGCAATGTTATCCTACTTCCATTCAGGGATAAGAAGTGGTTGTAACATTCCATAGGGCTTCTAGTGTTCTACTTTTACTTGTGACAGGTTAAGCATTTAGAGACATGTTTATCCACATCTCTCTTCATTCCTCTCCACTAATAAGTTTTTCTAAAGTTCTGGTACATCTTATCTCCACTTGGATGCATTGTACACTTAGTCTGATGAGCCTCATCTGGTATGATTTGCTTACTCGTTCCATTTTGAGGTACATAGATCTTTTCCCATAGTCTTAAGATATTCTCAGCATTTAACATAAAATCAATATGCTTACCCTGTTTAACTCTTTCTATCAGGCCTACAAGCCATTTATCTTGCCTTTATTCCTCCCTGATTTGATGTAGTAGATCTAAATGACAAGATATGTTGTAGAGGTAAGCTTGTTTGTCATTCAAGGTTACACCCAACCTAAAGTCTTTGATCAACTGGTACATCTGGCCCTTTTCTTCCTCTTGTTTGTTGAACTTTCTACTTAAGGCATCGGCCAGCACATTAGCCTTCTCGTATGGTAGTGTAGTTAGAAATCATATCTTTCAAGAACACCATACATCTTCGTTGCATGAGGTTCAACTCCTTCTGTGTGTAGATGTACTTCATGTTCTTATGATTAGAAAAGAGTTTAAACTTCTCACCATAAAGGTAGTGTCTCCAAATCTGGAGGGCAAATATAATAGCTGCTAACTATAGGTCATGAGTATGGTAATTCTTCTCATGGACCTTCAGTTGTCATGAGGTATAAGCGACTACTTGCTTCTCTTGCATCAAGATTACTCCCAGTCTACTCAGTGAAGCATCAGTATAAAGGGCAAAGGAAAAACCATGGGTTGGAATGACTAGGATAGGGGTCGTAGTCAATCTCTTCTTTAGTTCTTGGAATGATTGTTCATACTTCTTATCTCAATTGAACTTAACTCCCTTCCTAGTTAGCTTGGTCATAGGTTCTGCCGGTTTGAAAAAATCTTGGATAAACCTTCTATAGTATTCAGCCAAGCCTATGAAACTCTTGATATCTGTAATTGCATTTGGTTGCTTCCAATCCAAGACAACTTTCACTTTCTCCAGATCTACAAAGATGTTTTTTGTTGATACTACATGGCCATAGAACTTGATTGTCTTCATCTAGAATTCACACTTGCTAAACTTGGCATATAATTGGTGCCTTCTGAGGGTCTCCAACACTATTCGCAAGTGTTCCAAGTGTTCATCTTTTGTCTTTTAGTAAATCAAGATGTCGTCCATGAAGATCACTACAAACTAGTCAAGATATTGTCTAAACACTCGGTTCATTAAATCTATGAATGTTGTTGGGGCATTAGTCAAATCAAAGGGCAACACAATGAACTCAAAGTGCCCATTTCTTGTTCTGAAGGTTGTTTTGTGTATGTCAGACTCCCTGATTTTCAACTGGTAATATCCTAACCTAAGATCAGTCTTTGAAAATGGGTGTCTCTTCTTAATTGATCAAATAGGTCATCAATCCTCGGTAGAGGGTATTTGTTCTTTATGGTTGCTTGGTTCAGCTTTCGATAATTGACACACAGTCTCATAGAACTGTCTTTCTTCTTAACAAAAAGTACAAGAGCTCCCCAGGGTGATTCACTTGGCCTGATAAATCCTTTCTCCCTGAGTTCGTCCAGTTAAGACATCAACTCAATCAATTATACTAGAGCCATTCTATAAAGACGTATGGTTATAGGGTTGGTTCCAAAGTGAAGTTCAATCTTGAACTCTAATTCTCTAGCAGGTGATAGTCCGGGTATGTTGTCTGAGAACACATCCTCGTACTCACTAATCATTGCTAGGTCTTGGATTTTCTTTAGTTCAATAGGTGTTTCTTCAGAGAGTTCCTTAAACTCATTCTTGTGTTTTAAGCAGTTCATCATGACTAAGGTTGGAGTTCTCGGTAGTCTCCACATATCTCCGTTGATTCTATAAGTCTCCTCCGAAGGTAGGATTATGATTACTCGTCTCTTAGGATAATCTATCTGGGCTTGGCACTGATCTAACCAGTCCATCCCAAGATTACATCATAGCCATAAAAAGGTAAGTTACATAGGTCAACTATTATGAGTTTATCGCTGAACCTTAGGTTACAACTACACATTCTTTTTGAAGTCACAGTGGTCCCTATTGGTGTGGACACATTCATAGTTATGGGTACCGTTTTTTTCACAAGTTGTAACCCTGTAATACCTAAAAAATTTGTATTTAATTAAATAAAATTCAAGATCAATTCAGTGAAATTGGGTGCAAAATGAAATTAAGCTTATTTTAGGGCTAAATTTGACAAGTTTCCAAAAGTCTCATTTGGTGACCCTTAGAAACCCGAAACAATTTGAAACAAAGTAAGGTGACATAAACCAACTAATTGGACAACATATCCAAAAATTAGAATAATTGGTCAAGATTAGGGTTTTCATTTGCTGAACGCCCTTCAGGAGGTCCAAATTAGAAAGAATTGGCATTTAGGATACTACCAGAAATTAAAATGACTCAAAACAAAATGGAATGACATGAACTAATAAAATAAACAACATATCCAAAAATCAGGAAAAAGTAGGATAATTGGTCAAGATTTGGATTTTCATTTCATAGTGCTTTCATTGGGTTCTAAATAAAAAAAAAGTAAATGAAAACCAATTTGGCCAAACCATATATTGAAATTCTTAATTTGTTCATATGATTCCAAAACTATAGTATAAAGACCATAATTCTTTATGAATAATGAGATATTAATTTTTGTTAAATTTTCGTGGACCCATAAATAGTGATGATGTTGGCATGACATAAACATAGTACATGCACACCTTACCCAACTCCATGAGACATTTCCTAGTCTTTCTAGTCAAGATGCCACCTTAGGCATCTTTTTCAACTTCTATTCAATTTCTTACCCTAATTTTCTCATTCTAATTTTCTTTTGTAGAAAGTAAGGGTTTTTTTCAATTCAAACCACTCGTATAAGCTGATGGGACAACTTCTATATCAGGTGTCGAGACCGAAGTTTGCTTAGCAATCACGCTTTTTTGGGTGGCATAACCCATCTCCCTTTTAATGTTTAGCTTTACTCAAGACAAGGCTTACCCACTATTAGCTCAATTTGCAGTCTTTGTATCCAAACAAAACATTTCAAACATATCCATCTTTTTTGAAAACACTTTCCAAAACAGTTTTTAATTTCAAAAATAGAAGGTAGGGCATTCTAATTTCAACTCAAAGCACAGGTCAAACCTAATTGAGTTAATATTTTCTAAATCTAATACCACATTGGTATAATATTAAACTTTCTAATTTTAGCCTAACAACTAATATCTAGGCTTAATTTTTTAATTCTGGCCTAGCAACCAATGCATAGGCTCTGATATCACACTTGTAACATCCCAACCCCTAAGACTTTCAATTGGGCTCAACCACAAGGCAAGTCGGGCCAATGTTACTTTACAAGTATACAACTTGACTTTCTATTTCAATTATCCCATGCCTTAATAAAATTTAAGAGTACTTAACTTAAATTTATGAATCAAATTAAATAAGACAATAATTCAAGAGATAAAATAAATTCATAAACTTTATTAATTTAATAAAGTGGAGTACATGACTCAATCTTAAAAAGAAGCTATTACAGTGGAATAGTCAAAACTTGAGCAACATGCCCTTACATAGAAATTAGAAACTTTCTAAAATAAAAAAAAAACTTAACTAATATTCATAGTCTTCATGCAAGTCAATTTCCTGAAAAATATAAGAGGGAGGGTGAGCACATAGCCAAGTAGATCTTTTTCAAATAACCAAATTACTAATTTAGAATAACAACATATTCAAATTCATGTACTTGCATTCATTAGACATTGCAAACAACCTCTTGTTTACAATTGTAAATCAAACTGAAAGGGCTTCAAACCTTGACATTCTTATCAAAGTACCTCCCTTGAGTAAAAAGACATTGATTTTGCCAATTTCATTGGACTTAGGGTCTCACCTATATTTCAAGCATTTTGGGATCTCACCCATGTGAACTAATCACATGTAAAGAACACCCACGATAACCCCTTTGGATTATTGTGACAGTATATGGTTCTTTATCTCAATATCTTTCTTGTTATCTCAAACTCATGAATCATAAAGAATTAAAAAAATTCAGCATGCAAATCATGTTAACATAACAAACATGAAAACGGTACATAACATGTATCATGCTTCAAAATAAACCTAAGCATATGCAATCTAAGCATGGCATGGTTTCATGAATGATTGAACATGACATACATGATAAATCTGAAATTTAAATCATGATTGACAAATTGAAATTAAAATAAGCATGATAAACTGAATTTGAAAAATGCACAAACATGTCATTAATCTAAAATAATAAAGAAAAAGTTCTAGAACTCACTTCCACCTCAATAATTTGCAAAATCTGAAATTCGACAACACTCCAGGGCTTTAAGACCTTTAAACACTCAAGATCACTCAAGAATAGTTCAAGATAACTCAAGAACTGAGCGAATCACCAAAAAGAAAGCTAAAAAGAACAAGAGAGATCTTATCAGCTCTTGCTTTGAGATAGAGAGAATGAGAGTACTAAGGGGTTTATATAAAATTCCAATGAGCAAGGAATGGTAGGTTGCTCATTGAAAACTTTCCTTTTACACGGATCATTTCTCTTAGCCTTTGGATTAGTTTTAGATTGACGATACAGATTGGAGAGCACACAGATTGAAAACTTTCATCTTTTTTTTTCGAATGAAACGAACAAGAAAGAATAATATACACTCAACACACTCAACACAATGTGGCAGATTGAAAACTTTCATCTTGAGCACATGAATCGTCCCTCTTAGCCCTTGAATTAGTTTTGGATCGACGGTGTAGATTGGAGAACACGTAGATTAAAAAATTTCCTTTTGAGCATGCAGATCGTCCTTCTTAGCCCTTGAATTACTTTTGAATCGATGATGCAGATTGGAGAGAACACGGATTGAACAGTTTTCGGCACTTGAACTATCTTTTGACCACTGAAATGATCTTTTGATATAATTAAAGATAATCATTTCATTTCATCTTGTATAAATTTTTTTTCAGGGTATTACACATCGACCTTGGTGATACGTTGACCTTGTCGATCATCCAGGCCGGTGAGTGTTAGGCTTACTTAGAGTTGACTATAGTAACCAAAATTAACCAAATCAATAAATGAATCACAATTGATTGAGTTCATCCTTTGATTGACTAGAAACCATAAAGTTAGATTTGAGACGATTTTTAGGTAAATATGAAGAAACCATGTTGATTACATAGGATCAATCATTTGCGGGACGTGACCGATTACAAGAGGAGCAGTAGGAGCTAAGCATCCTTGGGAATAGTATTTTCTAATCTATCACTTAAACTAGTTATTCTATTCATAAATAGAATATTATTACATATTGAAATGCATTTACAATCTTTAAATGGATTTTTAAATGAAAATATGAACTGAATCTCAAGATCTGAAACACACGTTAGGGTATTGGATGTAGTTGAGCATTGAAGACCGGATGCCATCACAGTTTAAGGTGCATTCTGTACGTATTTTCAATTGACCCACTTATTAAGGATTTGATGCCACCATACATGAGGTATGCGCTGGCAGATCTTTAGGATATTGTATGGGAATATGCTTAACTATCTAGCAGCTCGCTCGAGTGGATTTCTTATTGCTTTGGAGGCTAGTGAGAGCCTTAATATGTGTTTTCATCATTAAAACTGTTTTAAAATAAAAGGTACATGACTGCATTGTGGACTTACTATTGCATTCACTCGCATAATATTATTGTTCATGCATACATAACATTGTTTTATGGCATTGTGGACTTATTGTTGCATTCACTACTCTAACATTTCAAGTTCTTATTGTGGATAAAGGCAAAAAGATGGTCCTCATTTATTTTGATAGGTTCTCAACACAATTCACAACTTTTGAGAGTTAATATAATGTATAAGGAGTAAGAAAATCATTGTAAATATTTTAACTTAGACATTTTCACTACTGCTATATTTTGAAGGCTGCACATAATCAACTTTTTTCTAGCTTAAATTCTTGCTGCAATTATTTGTTTTAGTTATTTTCTTATCTTCTTATAATTACTCTGATGGTGTTACCTATGGTGTTGTGAAAGAGGCTAAACAATGTTCTGGCGAACTAGCTTACAAGTGGGTTTATTAGGGCACTCTGCTGGTCGGTTCATCCTTCTCCATAGGGAAAGGATCCCGACACTATTGTTGCAACAACTACAAGTGTATAGCATCACAATATTAATGAAACGGTAGTATTTCGATTATAATCATCATGAAACAATTTTTCACCAATAATCTTAAATCCCAATTTTCTAATTGTCTCAAACTTATTAAGGCTATGCACCGTAATGTGGGAAAATAACGCTAGATTGAAAACAAGATGAGTTAATAATCTAAGATAGTAAATCTCATGTATTCTCCCTTAATTCCTATTTTAAATTATTTATTCCTTAATTTTGTAGGTTATAACACTTATATTAAAACCCTCTCCAGAGTTATTTTAATACCTATTAGTTAATTCCCTAATACCCTCTCTCGAGTGTGTAGTAAAAACAAACTAACACAGTAAAACCCCATTTCATGTGCAACCTCCTATTAGGTCAAAGGTCTCCTAATTTAGTGATCTTTCTAGGTCTATGCTTCGATGATCAAATCATCAAACCTCTCTTCTGAGTTAATTTGACAATCTAGGATCATACTATCTATGGCCAATAGACAAGAAGCATTAGGAACACAAAGCATAAAAGAAAACGTGAGAAATAGATTAATCAAAACATGGAATTAAAAGTTCATACAATTGAATTTACATCCTAGAATAAAAATGCTAGCTTGACATCGAGTTCATAACATATAACATTGAATTAAACATAATAGAAATCATATACAAATGTGAATTCTCTCTAAAACCCACTATGTTCTCTGTTTTGCATCCTTACTCGCCCTCAAAATTCCAAACTCTCTAACTTTATTTCTAGTTTATGTTTATACCCTAGCACTAAGAACCTTAAAACTACAAGCTACAAATCCTAAAAATAAGTTTTTAATCACAGTACTGTGTTAGCATATCATGGTAGTCTTGGCCATTTAAAATTTTAGAAATTCACAAAATCGATTAATAATCGCACAATCACGGTAGTCCTTCTGTACCTTGAATTATCCCTCTAGTTATCACGGTAGTAAATCCCTGTAGTGGTTTCTTCACTGGTTATCGCAGTTGTGTGTCACGGTATTGGTTCAACCTATTTTTCTCATTTTTTCATTCTAGTTATTGCGACAATGTGTTCCTCTATAGAAGTAGTTAGTGGCATTTATGCAACTTTGACTTTCAACCTCATTCCTTATGCATATCCATCTCTAACTGATCTTAACCTACGCAAACAACTAAGAACCTTTCTCGAGCATTATATCACAAGTATGAATAAATAAATAAAAAACCATCTTGAAAATCTTTAATAGTATAAATAAACATTCAATGGTAAGATAAATGTCCATGCACCTATTTATAAGCAAATATGTTATGTTTCCTACTAAACACATGCAAAAACATATGCAAAATGCTCACAAAATGCTTAGTATACTATGCAACTAACAAAACACTCTCAAACTTAAGCCATTGTTCGTCCCCGAACAATAACTCAAACACTAGAGCGTAAAAATCATACCATGCATACTTAAGTTAGCTTTAACTTATTGGCAAAACATTTGAAATGTGGAATATTCAAGTAATAGTAGGTTTTAATGATGCGTTTAAATGTTATAACGTTGTTTTTACCTCTAATATGAAGATGAATAATAATAAATGCTAAAAAAAAAATCAAAATATAGAAACCATCATCATGTTCATTAAGTTGTGATTTGTATTTCACATAATGAGAATGAGAAGATGCTATGAAACTATAAGAAGTTGAACAAGATATGAAGATGAAGGAAAATCATTTGAACAACAACACAATAATGAAACAAAAGATGAGTAATGTAATAATGATTTGACATATGAAGGCAATCTTTATCATCACTTTCAAGCAAAGTCATTTACATCATCGGTAGAAGTTAAATGTAGATTGTTATGGATTAAATAAGGACATTTTTATTATTTGACATGGGACACTAGGTATTTTATATATTGAAGGGTATTTTTGATATTTCAAGTGAATAAAAGGTCTACAATTATTCAAGTAACCTCCATAGTTTATTCTTGTAAATAATGGTTTTGGAGGTTCATTTTTGTAAATTTTTCATTCTCTTTTAGTGTAAAAACATGTTCATTTCGTATCAATTTTGTAAAAAGAAATGTGGATGGACACATCTCAAAGTGTGCATTAGGAAATACCGTAAAAGACCGGTCTATGCCACGTGGGTGCGTGGGTTCAATTTATGTTGACCTTGTATGACCTGCTATGAAGTACAGGTGCGCCATTAACACAGTCTATCAGTTGTTAATTTTTCGTCCATGCCTTGGCAAAAAGCAACTTGATGTGACAATTGTTTTGAATTTCAATTTTACAGTTTTACCCTTACTTATTTCAAACACTTTGATCATTCTAAATGGGGTGTGCAACATTTTTTTTTCTTTTGAGAATGATAAATAGTTTTTATTTTTAAGTAGCACTTAATATTTTTTTTTACTTAAAAAAAATATATTTTATACTAAGTATACTAATTTGTGTACTTATAAATACATAATTTTACATTTGAATTTCGTATTAAATATACTACAATATGATATCACATTAATTACTGACGGGTCAATCTGAATAAAAGTACTAGCTGGGCTCTTTACTTCATTCATCATTTAATTAGGACTAACTATAATAATATAAAATTTTTAAAGATTAAGACCTCATGTTTTCTAAAATGAGAGTAAGGGCATCTTAGCATTTAAATGAGTGTTAAGGACAATAAACTCGTCAACTTAATTTTAAAAAAAAATAAATTAAAAAATAAGAAACAGAGTCTTGACTTGGTACTGAGGTGGCGCTCCATTAAGCGCTACCTTAACACTACCAAACTTGCAAAAAAGATGCCCTAAAGGTCGGACCCACATCAACTTACATATTAAATTTGATCTAACGCTCCTTAACTTTCGTATATGACCATTTCTCCCTCAAAACATCATGGAAGAAGAGGGCTAATCAAGGGCTAATCAAGTCATAATGTAAAAATTAATGTAATATTTCATGAGTGCGGCTAAAACCACCCCAAAAATGGCTTTGTTCACCCCATTTTTTTTGTTCACCCCATTCACTTATAAAAATTGATATATTCACCCCATATTTTTATAAAAATTCAAAACTACCCATACTTAATATCCAACTAACCTAAACAAAACATTCATTAGCTTCACCCCTCACCACCATCACTACCGTCACCGGAAACCACCGAACCTGTCGCCGGAAACCGTCGAAATTCTATTAAAACCATCATTTTAGTGCGAAAAACTTACAGAAATCCATTATACAGGCTTCCAAGAGTGTTTTGTAGCTGTTTCAACGTCAAATTCGTGGTTTTGAGGAAGAAATCTCTTCGCCGGATTTCAACAAATCTTCAAAGAAAAAATACAGATCTAGTAAGATTTGTAACTCATTTTCCTTTAAAAGTTATTTTTTTATAATGTAGACAATGCAAGCTTCGATTTGGTGTAAGAATTACGAGCAGAGATCAGCTCCAACTCGGAATTTACTCTCGGCCCTGGTCGGCCGAGAGTCTACAATGTGTCTCGGCCTTGTTGGCCGAGACACATGCTTAAGTCTCGGCCAAGCTGGCCAAGACTATGACAACAGTCTCGGCCAGCTTGGCCGAGACACATTGTAGACTCTCGGCCAACCTGGCCGAAACAGTGTTCTTTTTTCATATAATTATTTGATTAGTTCTTTTTTCGCAGAAATGCCACCAAGAAAGACAAATATGTCAAGAAATAAACCAAGCAATGAGTCAGAAA
>JAJIYU010015101.1:0-12892 GCA_030144865.1 Tinospora cordifolia
TTCATGTGCCAACCCACCATTTGCACCCAAAATTTCTTAAAATCTTTGAAATTAATTTTCACTTGACTTATTTCATTTAATTTTCTCAAACTTATTTATCTTTAATTATTTAACAAAATTTTGGGGTATTACAAATCAAGGAGGAAAATAGAAAGCAATCAAAATAAGCTAGCATGCACCGATCTGTGGAATCGATCTGAAACCATAAACGAAGGCCTAACGTAGTAGAATACGAAGAAATTTGTAATCACCAAACCATTTTGGTCGAACAAAAATGTAGACTAGCACATATGTTCTATACAATTTGTGGAAAATTGCAGATATGATTTTCAACCAAAAATTAGAGATAAAATGATGTATACGTATATTGTGTGTTCAATGATATTGATCCATATCAAAGACGTCCAACATTATTGGATATTGTGTATTCAACAATGTTTACAGTATATATTGATTCGTTTCCCTGATTTCTGCGCTTTAAACAATATGTGTTCACCTCCGATGATGCATTCCTCTTATATATGTGCTAGATAGAATGTAACTAGGTATTGTTTGATGAAAAATCTAGAAAACAATAAACTGTACATTATGAATCAAGATTTCAACATGTAAAATGTATACATGTTACATTGTGATTGGATTTTTATAGCAATTTCGATGATGGATCTAGCTATGAATAATGTATATATTGTATATAATGGAATTGATGAATATATGCAATATAAATGTAGTCTTAACTTTTTTAGAAGTATGTAATGATGTCATTTTTAACTAAAACAAACTTTGTATATTTAGTGTATATTTTATGTATATTTGGTGTATATCTTTTATTTTTTTAATCATTATCAATATTTGTGAAGGGGAATTAGTTTTATGTATATTTTTTTTGTATATTTTGTCCATATTTGGTGTGAATAATCTATTTTTTTTTATTAAAAATCAACTTATTCCTCTGCACGATGTTGGATTGTGTATATTTTCTGTATAATTGTTGTATACAGATCATATACTTGTGGTATATTTCTTGTAGATTATGTGTATACAATATGTTTTTTAAACATTGTGCAATTCAACTCTGTAGGAAATTAGTTTTTTTGTATATCTTATGTATATTTGTTGTATACAGTTTATGTATTTGTGGTATATTGCTTGTATGTTTTGTGTATACAATTTGTTTTGTATAACATTATTTAACATATTTGAAGAAAACTAGTTTCTATATACTTTATGTGTATATCTTGTATATTTTTTTGTATATTTGTGTGTATATTCTGCTTTTTTGATTATTGTCCAATTAATCTCTACAAAAAATTATTTTTTCGTATATATATATATATGTGTGTGTGTGTGTGTGTGTGTGTGTGTGTGATTCTGTATATTTCTTTGATAAGTGATAATGGATAAGATACTAATTTTAGTTAATCATAGTGGGTATGAGTCAATTCAAACAAATATGAAAATTTTAAGGTGGATGGTGTCCAAGTTTCATTCAAAGCAACTTTTATGATGTTGAAAGGAATTTTGGCTAATAAAATGAAAGTATATTTACTAAGGAGATCACTAGATATAAGATATCAAGTTCAAGAAGACTACCCTCGTATGGACATCAATGATGATATGTCATTGATGTTGTCTTTAGAATTGAAGAAAATTGAAACAAATTTTATGAAATATCTTCTATGTTTGACAGTGCATAATAGTATACAAATAAGTTTAGAAGCACTCACTCTTTGTGCATCAAATGAAAATGAACCTGTAGGAAATTCAGATTATACCCTATTGGCATATGTGATTGATAATTTTAATGATATCTTTGCAATGTATTTAGGTAAGAACACAATGAATATTTTAACAAATGGCTCAACAAATGGAACTGTCGAAGGTGTTGATGTAGATGAGGATATTATATTTGACTATAAACATAATAATTTTGTCTAAGGACATGTGTTTACAGATAAAGGAACACTGAAAATGGCGTTGGAAATTTATGCAATCAATAATCACTTTCAGTTAAAAGTGATTCGTTCTTGTAAACAAATGTATACTATGAGGTGCATTGTGAAAACATGTAGTTGGAAAATGAAGACATTCAAACAAGGGAAAACACGCGCATTTAAGATAAGAAAGTTTTTTTAGTATACACACATGCCCAATAAATTTAAAACTTTTTAGTTGGAGCTTATAACAATGTAGTTAGCATGACCGACCGTCTTAATCACAAATCTATCTCTTTTTCCACATATCAAACTTCTCTCTTCCTTCTGATTTTGAAAATTCTAGTTCTTGCTTTTGGAAACTTTTTGCTCGTCAATGTAAATATGTGTATTTCAACAATTCATATTTAGTCTTCTCACAAAAGAAAAAAAAAACAAAAACCCATCAATTCCAAATTCCAAATTAACTCCAACTTTCATATCTTCACATAATTAAAATGGCAATTCCAATTATGGTTTTCTTCATTTAAATATTCATCAACTACATTAAAAAGAACTACTTAAGATTTTATGCAAAATTGAATTTTACTAAATCAACTAAATGCAATTGACATTAGACACAAAATTAAAAATAATTACTGTGGTGAAACAATTTGATGAGCAAGAAAATAAAAATTTCTCAAGAAACTGACACTTCGAAAATTTCTATTATCCAATGTTTAATTGGGTAAAAATAGAAGAGGACAATTTTTTTTTAACTCACTATTTCCTCACCATAATTTTTTGAACTTGGGAATGAGAAACATATATTGAGAAGAACACGGTCTTTCTTATATATATATATATATATAGGATATTACAATATACTAGATGTTTATAATATCTTATGTATACTTCCATATTTTGTATTTCCATGTTTGTATCTTAGAACATGCATTTATACCATTCTAATTTCATTAATGGAATCATCAATGAAAATTTTCATATGGTATGAGAAAGGGTATGAATATACCAATTCCTTTTTCTCTTGGTTTGTCAGGTGCCCATAGCCCAGGACCATTACTGCTCTTTTGTTGCTCCATCACCACTCACCGTTGTTTACCACTAGTAGTATTGAAAGCATTCTATTGGCATATTGCTGTTAACTTTTGCTGCACCTGTAACCTCTAATCTCTATTTTTTGATTGCTTCTTCTCCTTCAATCTATGGTCACTTCCATTGCATCAACACCACTCACCATGTTTGTTACCAAAGTTGCTATCATTATTAAAATTATTTTTCATGAGACCAATTGCAATATTTGGGCATAATAGATGTGTGGTTTTGTTATTGGTCGTCGAGGTGTCATCATATCATAGAAGAGAAGCAGGAGCCAGCAAAGTGTTAATGAGTCTGATGCTGAGTTCGAAGAGCGATATGAGGTTTGGTGTGACAGTCACTACAAAATTCTATCTTGGTTAATTAATGCTTTTGTGTCATTGATCCAAGTCCTTTTGTTGAAATTTCGAAATGTCCAACTTGCATGTAATTTTTTGATTAAACGATACAATTATACGAGTGATCTATCTCTTCAATATCAATTAGAATCTCAGTGGCAATGATTGCGATGAGCACCAGGTCAATACATTTTAGATTTTCACTCATAAATGAATAGACTCTAGGGTCAATTGTCTCAAAATGATCTAGATATAATTTATCTAGCTTTTGCTAAAGCTTTTTAGTCATATTAGGATTGTCATCAATTTATTCAGTTTTTGATGGGCTTCTGTGATGATTTTGAATGTACATGTACTTCTCTCCTTTATTGAACTCCTCTTCCAACACTTGAGATTACTCTTACAAAGTTAACTTCAAAAGAAACATGTTATGCGGGTAAACTTGGCATGACACTTGACCAAGTTCTAGTGACTTCCTCTTGTTTCTAAACATAGTATTTTTGTTACTGCTTCGAAAATACCTGGGGGAGGTATGTCTAAGTTCATTGGACAATGTTATAAGTATGGTTACTTTGGGCATCATGCTTTTGAATATAAGTGAAAAATCAATGATTATACCAAAATAACTAATCCTCGTCGAATTGTTGTCATTTCCACTATTGTTGCTCCTACTATTCCTTTAGCACCAAATACATCTTAGGCACTAACTTTATCACTTGCTACAGTTGATCTTGAGACACTTGTTCAACAAGTTCTTTCTATAGCACCCATTGTTCTTTCAGTTCAATCAGATATTCTCCTTGGTTTATTGATTTTGCTTATTGCAATCACATGAGATATTTCTTTAGTTTCATCTTATAGCGACCCTCAACCTATTTATGCTATCTATACTGCTGATGGATCAAGTATGTCTGTCAATCACATGGTATTGTATCCACATCCAGTCTTTCCCTTCCTAACACACTCATTTTCCCCAAGTTACCACTTAACCTTCTTTCTGTTAGTCAACTTATTAATACAATTTAACCTTTTCTAATAAAGAATGTGATGTGAAGGATCATGAGACAGATCAACTAAGTGGGACCTGATGTAAAGTTGGTTGCCTTTTTTAGCTTACATTTCTACATGTACCCAGTTTAATCTATAACACCCTGACCTTTAGTCATCCAACTAGGGCCAAATTACAAAAAATGTCAGTGAGTGCAATAAATGTAAGGAGATAAATAAACCTTAAATAATAATCACAAGATTAGCCAAGGTCGGACATGTTATGTCATTACCGTTTCACAATTAGTGATTATAATGTACACCAAAAAACATTAATTATGATTTAATAAATAAAATATAAAATAAATACTATGCACTAGTTCTCATACAATGAACAAAAACCATTGTTTTCTTGCATTAAACCCATAAAACCATTGTTTTCTTACTTCTTGAGACGCCATAAACCAAGAACCACAATCTTGCATCTTGAAACTTTTAGGACCCTAGTCCTTTGACAAGTATTGTGTGAAAACCACGGTCCTGCAACGAAGTGTTGTGTGAGAACCGCGGTCCTGCAATAGGCATTCCAAACCCTTGCGCATAAGAGGATAATTAGAAACTAGACTTAAACACAAACCCTAATCTCTACAGTTTGGTGTGGCAGCTTAGGGAGGAAAATAGAAAGTTTCTTGCGCTCAATCTCACAAACCTGCCAATTCTCAATCCTTGAAACTCTATATAAAGGCCCCTAATGCTCTCATTTTCTTTAGTCCAGCAAGAACTAATAAGTTCTTATTGCTCTCTTTGCCTCTCTATTGGCATCTCTCTCTCTCTTTCTCTCTTTCTCTCTCTCTCTCGCTCGCTCTCTCTTTTCTTGAGTTGTTTTAAACAATAGTTGGAGTTGAGGTAACAGAGTACTGTAAAAATTTGTAATAACAGTTGGGGAGTTCTGAAAGAGATTTAGCAGAGGCTTCAAAAGAGTGAAACTATTGAAGTGGAAGTGATTTCTAAACTTTTAACTTATTATTTTGATTCAGATATGATGTGTATCGGTGTTTATTTTTTTTCAAGTGATATGCCATTATAATGCATGCCATGATTAGAGATGCATGCTTGGGATTTTATGATTAATGATGCATGATTTATGTTGATATATGTCATGCTACCATGCTCGTATCTTTAATGTTATTTAAGTTCAGTTTATTCACATGGATGTTATTTTTACATACTAAATCAAAGATTAAACAAAGAGTTTAACCACATACTAGCATGATAGCAGATTTACATCATGAGTGTTCTAATCAGGAATTTTGGATGTAAACTAAGGGTTCGAAGTTGACTTCACACCAAAAGTGATGGGTTTAAGTTACAGTAGTTGATCTCTCCATAAGGGTTGGAACACTGGGGCATATTTTCCTTCAGTCCTTAATGTCAACTGTAACAAACTACTATTTGAATCACATAATCTTTTTAAGTGTTTTTTATGTATGTTATATTTATTTTGAAATAATAAGTAAAATTTTTGGAATGATCTACTGCGAGTGTACGCTCACCCTTTCTTTTAATCTTTCAGAAAATTCAGATTTAGAGGCTACTGGAATTTCTCTTAAATTATCTTTCTTAGAATTTCTATTAAATTTTAGAGCATGTTAGCCCAAGTTATTTTTATTTAAAATTTAAAATTATTTGTATTTGTTCCATCATAATAAACAAAAGGCATTGTAACCTTGAAATTTTGAATTTGTTAATGATACTAAATATTTTTTATATCATGGTGTTGATATTATTATTCATGAAAAAGAAAACAGGTTAATGATTAATTTTCTTATTTAGATGTTTCTAAATATTGTTTCTCTGAATTATGACATCAGTTTCTAAATATTCAGAATATCCTAAGGATATGAGAACAAAAAAGGAAAGTGAATAATGTGACATGGGGCCCGCTTCCCAAGTGGGTCAAATATGGAAAGAAAACACAATCGCATGACCTGGATCCACGACATGAGAAGTGGGATATTACATACTTAGACATGTTATTTAATTAGTTATAATTGTGATTTATCACTAAAAAAGATTAATAAAGATTTTAACCACATACTGGCGCGATGATGGATTTCATCATCAGTGTTCCAACCTGGACCTACTTTGCCGATTATTTTGATTTTCTAAATTGTGAATTGGGAGTTTGAATTTAATCCCACTTTACCAACAATGGGTTTCAATGTTTGTATTTGACCTTTCTCCCTAGATCTGAACACTGAGGCATATTCCTTTCGGTCTTGATGTCAATTGATAACAAGTTACTATTTGAATCACCTAATTTATAAAATTGTTTTATATGTTTGCTTTATTTTGTTGAAATAATGATTTAAATATTTGAAATGATCCACTGGGCTCTTAGAGCTCACCCTTTCTTTCTAACATTTTAGGAAACTAATGATTAGAAACTGCATGACTTGTAGAGGTCTACTTAGTTAATTTTATTCAGAATCTACTCTTGTAGGAATTGTTATCTAGGCATGTTGGCTCAGTTTTCCTTTTCAGTTAAAGTTGTTATATTCAAAGGTCATTGTACTTGTTAAAAATTGATTTTCAAACAATGATATTAATTTACTTTATCAAAAGATTTATTTTATATAATCTACTTGAGTTATTGTGATCAAGATATCTAATAGAATTGGGACAAGAAGAAGATAGAAAGAAAATAGATAAAAGTGACACCTTGCCTCTTGGGTGGTCATGATAATGATAATATATTTTGCACGTGACGCTAACATGTCGATTATTGTGTGTTTAAGAGCATCGTGGTAATTAAGCCCTCCGAACTAGGATTAATTGCTGCCACAAGGGGAAGGCGGGGTGTTATAATAATCATCTTTATTTTTTTAGTGCATTGTATCCTGTTGTCCTAATTCATTTGTGGGCTTAGCCAAAATATTATTTTTTTCATTTATAAATCTTATCATGATGAATTATTAGGCCATTCTACTATTAAATTAAATTTTTTAGATTTAATTTAATGTTGTCATGCATTTTGCGTAATTATCATATTTATTTTAATTAATGATACGTAAAATTTTTATTGTATGTATCTTAATATTTTTGATAGAAAATATTTTTACTTTCTTAATATTTAAATTTATTTTCCAGCAAGCATAATTTCTATTTTTTATTTTAAATATCTTATTTTCTGATTTATTTATAAGTTGCATTATTTTTTTTTATCAATTTTACAATTTTTACCATTTACTAGTTCATTTTTTCCAACTATGTATTCGTTTTTTTAATTAGACTATTTTTCTGAATTTTTTTTTTCAACTTAATTATTTTTTGTCTTACTTGTTATGTAATTTTTTTTTATCTTAAGCATACATTAAGTATGTATCTTGACCTATATGAAATTATTTTGTTCTTTGATTTTCAACATCACCTTAGTTCACTAATTTTTTTGAACGTAGTTTAATTAATTTTTATATCATTTTCCAATCTATTTCTCCTTTATCACTTAATAATTCAATATATATATATATACACACGCACGCATTCTCTAAAATTTTCCCTTATTAATAATTTAATAAATTATTTTTTTTGCTATTTCAGTGTATTTTACAAATTAGACCATTTTTAATCTAAAAAAAAATACTATTTTCACTCAAATAATTTTGACAAAATTATTTTAGTTAGTTTTTAGTGTATTTTAATGCTCCAAATTAATTTGAGTGATTTTTCTCTATTCATATTATTTTTTATTCACTATTTTTATTGTTTTATACACCCTATGGCCATTAACAATTATATGCTTAATAAAAATTTTGATTTATCTTTTTTTCTTTTCTGTTTTTAATAAAAGTTCCAGCAATATGGTTTTAGAATATTTCCTATGTTTTAGATCATGCTACCTATTTTCTTTTCTTTTTTTTGTATTATATTTTTCATTAAGTCTAAGAATCCTTCTTTTATTTTATTATTAATGGTTTAATTTTCTAATCATATTCAAGCAAGTACTGAATCATGTAAAAAGAACATAAATTTTTAATGGTTTTTACATGGTAAAACTCCAATTACATGTACTTTTCTACAATCAAATAACAAGTATAACAAAACTACCTACGGATAATAATCTAAATTCCTATACATGTTTATCTAATGATTATAAACAAAAATGAGAGTTTGTTATTTAAGTTTAATGGAATAAAATCTAAATACGAAACATTTTTTTATGTTCCTAACTCATATGAATATGTACTAACATGAAGGAATGATTAATCGGTTGAAAGATTATACCCTAATAATTCAATTCCTTGCTATTTTATTCTCCAACAGCGGATTTCTTCAATGTGTAGTATTATTCTTCTACTTTTGGGATGTGATGATGATGGCAGGTGTAATACCCTAAAATTTTTGGTAAGAAATTTTTAAGTCAATAATTACCTAGGATGACTATAATTAAGTATCAAATAATTTTGGTCAACAAAGGTTAACCATTATCAAGAATTGAACTACTCAACTAGTCTCACATGGATACGATAAACTTCGAAGAATTATTTTCGAAGGCAAAATGATCAGATTTGATGCTGAGCTTCATATCAAAATGTTTAGGATGCCAAGGAAACTTTAAAAAAATAAAAAATATATATAATAAATAAATAAAGGTGAAAATAATAATAATGATGATGATGATGATGATAAAAAATAATAAATGATAATAAATGATAAATAATAAAAATCAAATCATCAAACAGTTAATCATATTATAGTGTCATGAATAGTAAAGTTGATTATTTTTATTAATTAACATATTTGAAAAGTTTCATGAATAGTAAAGTTAATTAATAGTGTCATAAATAGAAAAATTGATTAATAGTATCATGAATAGAAAGTTGATTATTTTAATTAATTATTTAATTTAATTTAATTAAACTCTATCTTTAATGATAATAATAGTTTTCAACTGCCAACATTAATTAAAGTTGGCTTTAAGGGACATAAATAATATTATCGAACCACCATTACTATCATTTTTAATTAATAGTAAAATTTCTAATTAAATAAAAATAACTTTAAAGTATATGAATAATATTCTTCAACTATAACCACTATCATCTTTAATTAATTAAAGAGAATAGTATCATTTTTAATTAAATAAAAATAACTTTAAAGTACATGAATAACCACCACTATCATCTCTAATTAATTAAAGAGGATAGTGTCATTTTTAATTAAATAAAGATGGCTTTGAAGTACATAAATAATGTGCTTCAAACCGCCATTATTAATACTTACAATTGCTTGCAAACAAGCATGCATGACCACCTTGCCTCTTTATTATTCTAACCTAACCTCCATCATATCCTAAACACTAACCTTAATGATTAAAGCTATACTATAAATAGAGAGCCTCTTCCCCCGTTCTCCTCATACCAAATTAAAGCATTGAAGTGTGCTTGAGAGGAAGGAAGAGGAGGAGCGTTTGGAAGGAAGAGTAGGAGAGTTTGGAAGGAAGAGTAGCTAAAGTTGAGGTATAAGTTCTCTAATTAGTCTTTTTAAAAATCTTTTTATATACATTTTCATGCAAAGTTTTAGTTACATTATGACATAAAGACCATACCTCTTTGGGTAAGTTTTTAAAGACTATAGAATGCACAAAAGGTCCCCTTTACCATCAAAGAGTGGCTGAAATAAGTGTTCCAAAAATTATTGCCCAACATTAGTTATGAAATAGTAGCTTTCATGCCATTTCTGGAATGGTGGAGGCGTGATCCAAGGAAACTACCACATCCATGTCAAACCTTTTCAAGTGTATTATAGAATAGACTCAAGAATGATCCCCATTAGACACCTAAAGCCCTCGAACTAACATCCAAAAATTGTTGCAAAAAAATAGGACAGATTCGCAAACTAATAGGTGCATGTGCATTTCTGTTTACACATGGGCCTGGTTGAGAAAAATGGTCATTGCCATGACATTTTTATCGCGAGCACTACAAGATAGATCCAAGAATTGCATAAAATGGAGTTCCAAAACTCAAGTTATAGCCTTTTGAAGTTTAGCATATTGTAAATGTAATTTGTAAATTAAACCTTAAACAATCCATGTCAAAATTCATGGGCTATTTACACTGTAGAGGTTATTTTGAACCTAAATCCAAGTTTAGGAGCTAAATTTAATGCAAACTAAGACTCAAGTGCTTTATAGGAATCTTGGAGGACTGACACCACCATGAGCATCAAGTAACATAAAGAACGTGTAAATCAAGGTGGAGGTGATTTCCAAGTTACATATTTTGTAATCATATTTGCTTGCATATTATATATAAAATGGCCTAGGTGATAATAGAATGCACCCTTTATGGATCGAATGATTAAATGCTTATATTTGAATTGATTATGTAAATAATGAGAATATGATTTGAATGTATGTTGTTTACTATGATCATATGCACGTGACCATGATAGATTTAGAGCATATACATGATGTTGTTCGCACATGGAATGATATGCACATAAATTTACTAGATGAGTATAGTCTATGAGAATATGTCATTTTAGAATTCAAGCATGGTAAAGATATGATTAAATGAATGTTACATATTATACTCCTATGCATGAGGTATGAAGAATCTATCTTCTAGAGAATTATCATTTAATATGTATGAATATGTTAGTGACCAAATACAAAATCATTCTTAACAAGATAATAGTACACTTGGAGGGGTTGATTGGTCTAAGGACAATCAACAGTGGTTCTCGCGTTAACATCTCGATTAAGAGACGGATGTATGATCACACTTAAGAAACTTGATCGTGCCTCACGTATCTTTAGAGTCTATGGATTGCTAGACATATGGATACATAGCCCGGACACCAGTGTCATTCCTGCGAGATTCACTTAGCTAGAGGTATGAGAATCGGTCAGCCACCCTACCTTGACTGATTAAAAAAAATCTACTATTTGTATTGCCTAACGTGTGGAAGTGATTGATTGTATGATGTCTTTGTTATACTATTAGATTATCTATGAATTAGAATGATCCACTAGGCTCGTAGAGCTCACCCCTTCCATTTTTCAAACGCAGAAACCAGTATAACAACTGAAAGACTTGGGCCATAACTTACTATTCTTACTTTCTTGATATTTGTGCCTGTAATACCCCAGAATTTTGTCAAAAAATTTAAAATAAATAAAATAAGTTGAATAAATTAATTTCAAAGATTTTAAAAATTTTGGGTGCAAATGGTGGGTTGGCACATGAAAAATAAATAAAAATGTAGTGTACACGTATTTATTAATAATAAATAAAGCATTAGTGTATAATTTCATAAATTATTATCTGAAAATAGAATATGGAATAAATGAAAATACATAGAAATGAAAAATATAGATTATTTAATTTTTGGCATTTAAAAATATTAAGGAAATAGAAAAATATCAAATAAATACAATATTAAATAATTAGAAAGGGAAAGATATTAGCAAATCATCAAAATAGAAAGGAATACACAAGAAAATCAAGTTTATATCATTTAGGAAGTATCTAATTGGCAAAATTTTGGATAATTGCAACTTAGAAAAGCAATTTGATAATTAGAAACTGCATCTAACGGTTCAAAACGAATCTGTAAAATCCAACGAATGAGATCAAAGCCTTAAACAATGTCCAGGAGCACCGAATCACCAAGATCTGACGGTCCACAATCAATCATTTCAATCCAACAGACCAGATCACGGGCGCAGAGGTTAATCGCGAAATCAATCCGAAAACAGAACTCGAGGTCGATATGACGGACCAAATTAAACTCGTTTTTTCTCTGATCGCGATATGTGTGTCTCGAGGAAGATCGGAGGGCTCTGATTGAACTCGTTATCGATCGATCGCGATTGACACCGCAACTCGAGGATGATCAATGGTGCGCAGTGAATTCACTAAATTCAATCGCGATGCGGTACTGTAATCGAGGTTGATCAACGATCCAGAAAAGCGCATTCCGATCAATCGCGAACCAAACGCTGCGCTCGAGGTTGATCCGAGCGTCTAGATCAAATTCGTTTTCATAATCGCGATCCACCGTGCTGCTCGAGAATGATCCAACGTCTGAGATTTAATCCGCCTGATCCAACGGCCGAAAATCCATCCGCAAAAACGAATGCGTGATCTGTTGATGCGATCGAGGTTAATCCAACGGCTGAGATTTGAGCTCTGATTTATTAAACGAAAATTCAAAATTAAATCCGAGAAAAATTAGAAAAAATTTCCAAAAAACTTCTATAAACTTGGTTTTCTAATTCCAAGCCAACTTGCTATTTTTCTATGCTTGGGGAGCACGAAAATTTAAATTTTTGCAAGTTTTCCACCAAAAAACTTACCATTTTACACTAATTTGAACTCTATATAAACCCCCGATGCTCACAAATCAAATCATCCCAAGCAACAAGAGTTGAGTTTTCATCTTGTGCTTCAAGCCCTCTTCTTGGCTCTCCTTCTCACTTTTCTTTTCTCTCTCGAGTGTGAGAAGTTCTTGGTTTGGGGATTCTTC
>JAJIYU010015102.1:0-12876 GCA_030144865.1 Tinospora cordifolia
CACACACACACACACACACACACACACACACACACACACATGCATGCATATATGTGCATATGTGTGTCTACGTAAGAATTTGTTTGATGTTGTTAGAAATGTCGCTAAAGATTCTTGGGGTAGACAATGTTTTTGGCGAATCATCGGACAATACAATAATGGGTTAGACCCTGAGTAGTTTCTTGTTTCCTTCTATATTAAATTTAAAAAAATTATAAATTAATCCATATACTTCTCTATTTTCATCCATGTAGATCTTCAACTCTTCAAAAGCTTACTTGATCCCCCATTTGACTGCTTAGAAAATGACCTAGGCAATCCTCCCTCAATATGGTTTAGGTGAAGCATTGACAAAACTGGTCCAACTCTGTTTCACATGTGGCAAATGCAAGAATATGTGATGTTGGGCCTCTTCATCCTGATAATAGAGAACACAACAGTGTGGAGATATACAAATTAGATAATTGCCTTTGTAACCAATCCAAGTATTTATTCTCTCATATGACAGCAACCAAACAAACACCTTAACTTTCAATAGGATTTATATTTTCAAAATGAATGCTGATAGTGAAAACAGTAAATGGGAATAAACTACTGAGATATTTATGATCTCATCGAGTGACTTAGGACAATATATACCACTTTACTCAAGGGTCCTAGAGAAATGATTTGGTATATTTGACAACCTTGCTTGCTCTAACTTCTCCAAAAGTTCTACGGTCTCATTCTATTCCCTAGTGATTAGAGGTCTTGGAAGGTCGAGGTTCTAAGCTAAGCTTGGTGTTTGACAAGGATTGGTTGGGAATAACAAACAAGGAACATGCTTGAACACTACCTATGCAAGGGAGGCAATATGCCTCTAGGGTCCTATGACTGTGGATCTCCTTTTTCTCTTTGCCTCATCCCCATAATCTTAGAAAGATACTTTGCCAAATCCATTGAAGATCACTTGTTGCCAAAGAGAATTGTGATCCCTCGAAATCCTCTAAAACCATTTACCAGATAAAACTATGTTCTTCTTAGCAATATTCCCTATGCCAAGTCCACCTTCTTCCAATAATTTTTGAAATGTTGCCCATTAAACTATGCTCTTTCCATTTGTTTTCCTTTGTTGTTGGCCCAGAAAAAGACCTTGATGTTCTTAACTGCTGCTCTCTCAGAACCATGACCATAAGCATTGGCTGCCATATCCTGTATAAGCTGGGTAGCTTCAGAAGTAGACTTGCCCATCAAAGATCCTCTAATTGCTGAATCCACCAAAGCTCTGGTAGGTGGTGTCAAGCCTCTATAAAACATTTGAATCTAAAGCCATGGGAGATCGCCATGTCGAGGACATCTTCTTAATAAATTTTTGAACTGCTCCCATGCTTTATAAAGAGATTCAAAATTTCACTGCTTGAATGAACTAATCTCACACCTCAGTTGATGAACTTTCGTGGGAGTGAAATATTTCTGTGAGAATTTTTGTCCCATGTCTTCCCAGGTAGTGATGCTATCTGGTAAAAGAGTTTACAACCATGTTCTTCCTTTATCCCTCAAAGAGAAAGGGAAAAGCCTTAGCTTCAGCTGATCCTCAGTCACACCATCCATCTTGACCGTGTAACATATTTCCATAAAAAAGTTTGGACGTGCCATAGGATCCTCAGTAGCTAAACCACTAAATTGCTACTATTGCACCATTATAATCAGTGAGGGCTTCAATTCAAAGTTATTAGCATTGATGGGAGTTCTGGCAATTCGGAAGTAATTGTTATTCGATATAGGTTTGAGGAAATCTCGTAATGGTGCCTCACCACCATTTCCAACAATTGATCTTCCGCTTTCAGCCATGTCAAATCTGTGACCTCTAGATTCCAACTGGATTTGCCTGATGGTTTTAAACAGATCTGGATCGTTCAATCCAAGAGAGTTTCTGTTCATCCAAAATTTGAAACACCACAAACAAATAAAAAAAAAAGATGAAGTGTTTTCAATTAAGCATAAGAAATGAAATAAGTAAAATAGAAATAAAGAAATAAAAAATGTCTTAATTAAAATTTCAACCAATTTTAATTGGTTTTAAAAATGTTAATACCGTTCTTCGACAACGACGCCAAAAACTTGTTGACAACTCCTCAAGTGTACAAGATCGCAATAGTAGTATACCGTAAATAACCGGATATAATCCTCAGGGAATGGTATATGGTTAATATCGTAAATCCCAATTTACTTTTAATCTTAACTTCATTAAGACTCAGAATCTAGTTAAATATTGAAAACTCAAATTAAATTAGAAGTGAATTGAAAACAAGCAAATATAATATTGAAAACTTTGTGAATTAAGTATCTAGGATTATGAAATCTCTTGTATTCCCCCTCGATTCTTATTTCAATTAATCTTATTTTTAATTTTATAAGTTATAGCACTTTCACTACCCTCTCCCAAGGCGCCTTAATGCCTATTAGTCAAATTGTCTAATACCCCATTCCGAGGCGTAAATAAATTAATGTATTAAAATCTTAATTCCTGTGCAATCTCCTAAAGAATCAATAACCTTCCAGTCAATTGATTATTCTAGGTTTATATTCTGATTATCAAACTAGTAAACCTCTCTCCCAAATTAGATTAACAATCTGAGATCAATCTATTTATGACCAGTAGATAAAAAACATTAAGAACACAAAATAGAAAATAAAACATTAGAATAGATTAATTGAACGTCAAAATTAAATGTTCCTACAATTAAAATCACATCCTAGAAATTAAAACACCTAGCCAAACATAGTGGAGAAATCACAAATCAAAGAGTCGAACAAACATAAAACCATACTAGACGTTCTTCAATTCTTCTCTTTGTCTGCTTACTTCGTCCTCTCTGCTAGCCAAACACTAAAGACTACTCGACTAGAAATCTGGTTGAGAATTGTTGACTGACTCTAGACTCGTAAGAATGAAAAGAATGAATAAAAAGTACTACCAAGGGGTCTTATTTATAAATTTTCGACCGTCAAAACCAAAACCTAGTTAGATGCGGACTTAACTTTCCAATTCCTATTCCACTAAGACCCCAGTCGTCTTTCAATTAGCAACCGTCGGACCGCGGTCCTGCTTTATTTCATCGCAGTCTTCACGTCGTCTTGCTCCTCTTGTTTGTCTTGTGTGCAACGGTCATGGGCTTGAAATCTTGGGCTTTATTGCATGTGTGAATGGCCGAGATAACATCTGCTAGGCTGCATATTTGGGCATTCCATCCTTCCTGTCAGCTTGCATATCCTTACTCATTTTTCCTGAACTTGCATAAACTACTAGAAACCTTCCTCGAGCATTATATTAGAAGTATAAATGCAGAAAACTATATTAAAATTCTCTAATTATATGCAATATTAATATAAATGATCATGCATCTAATTATAAAGATATATGTCATAATACTTATTTAACCCATGCAAAACATATATATAATACATATAAAATAGTTAGTATGCAATGCAACTAACATTTACTCATGCAACATCATCTCTTTCACACAATTAATATCCTGACATGTCTTACACAGTTTGTATGGTGTTATGGGAGCTTCCTCACACTCTATGAGTGCCCTTATACATGCCCAAAAACTTTCCAGGTCAAGGGAGGCTGCTACTAGCCAAGGGAGGATGCCACTGCACTTTTGGTATCCTCACAGGATGTGCACAGTTTTGAAAAAGAAAGTTTTGAAAAACTTTCTTTTGTGAAAAGATTATGAAATGAAAACCAAATATAGTCATAAGAGCTTCATTCAAACAAAAAAAAAAGTCATAATAGCTTAAGATTTGTGTAAAGAACAATCTGGATCTATTGGAAACATTTCTAATCATATGACAAAGATATCAAACACTTTTGAAGGGTTAACGTTATTTGTTAGAATGAAAAAATTAGGTTAACATGATTTTTCAAAGTTCAAAACTTATGAACTTATTTGGGCGTCAAAATATCCTTGAAAATAGTTTAAGAACATGCATCAAATATTTCTGAATGCCTGACCATCAATTTTAAAGAAAACTTAATACAGGAATGGATTTTGTGAAAACTATGTATATAGAAGTATGAGTGCATGAATTTTGGAAAAATTGTGCAATATGAGTTGCAAGAAGGTTATATCTTAATTCTAGAAGCGTAATGATATCCTCAAACTTATTGTCTTTATTCCTTTAAGTTGTCCAAACTTTAAGTACAGTTGATCCTTGTTTTGATCCTTGCTTTTGATGCACTTTTGAACTTGAAGATGTATGTATTGTATTGATTCTTTTCTATGTTTAGTTGTTGAAACACAATTTGTAGAAACATTTGCACTTAGAAGAAAACTAAGTGCAAAACAACTTAGGCTAACAACTCTTTGTTTTCTGGCCCTCTAAAGGTTTAATACCCTCAATGCTCGCTTATTTTCATACTATGAATTTTGGGTTACTTGATTTGTACTGGGTACTTGAATCGTTTTGATTCTTCTACAATGCCTACTGAGCTACACCCCTAGGAATTGCAACTTAAAGAGAATGTTGTTATTAGTTCTTGGCAGGGTTGCTTGTATAACAATCCAATATTTGCAGTTTCCACGTACTTCCCAAAGCACAATGCAAATGAAGTGTGGTTGTGCTTTCAATGAAATCTCTTTTTTACTTTCCCTCCTTCCCTCTATCATCACACAAACTTTCACTCACACATATGTGGTCCTTGTTATTTGGTGATCAATAACAAGTGTGGCTTGCAGTTGTCAGGAATGCTGCTGCATTTTAGGGTGCTCATGTCTTCTGTTATCAATTTTTATGTTTTGTGGATGGGAAGTACAAGAGATTGCATTAATGCGTGAAGAGTAACAAACGAGCCTAGAAAATGCTTAAGCTACAATAATTCATGATCCTAAAAATAAACTTATAAACATGCAACACGCAATTACTAGCAAACCACTTAGCATTTTTTTGTGAAGGGAGACTCAATTCAATTGCTAGCTACCATACCCCACTTGAGATTTTTTTATTTTTATTTTGTTCTTTCATTCTTTATAATAAATTGCATTGCTCTTAACATTAAATTTTATTTCTTCAAACAGTTGGTGCAGCAGTTGCTATTGTGGGAGTTGCAGCTTATCGTGTATATGCAGCAAGGAAGAACACATCCAGTTAGAAAATCCATCTTGTTTTTAAAGTTTTAGGTTACGTGACATCCTCTGTTTCGTATGGTTGGTTGCTCAAGTTCTCAGTTTATCTTTGAATCTCCTGCTTTTCTTTCTCATTAGGTGAGTGTTTTGAATATAGAAGTTGCTCATAAGAATTTTGTGTTTCTTTCTTTGTAAAGTATTCGTTCCATTTACATATGTAGGAGGTATCTTTTGGGTGTGAATGGCCGTTCCAAGAGGTTGCTTTTTTGTCACCCCGATGAATATTAGGTACAATAAGTTTTTGCCTTTGTTTTTGGCCCAAAGCCCCTAACAGTGACCTAAGTTCAACATTTGAGTATCGAGATTAGCGTGCCTAATTTGATAATCGTAGGGCCTCTTTTATAACTCTTTTTGTCCACCATATAGTGAAGCTTCATTGATTCTTTCATAGTTATAAAAGAAAAGGAAAAAAGTATTTTGTGCAAATCTCTACCTTTTTGAGGGTTGGTTTGGTGTGTGTTATAAAATGCAATTATTTTATAGCATTGAATTGGATAGATAGAATTGAAAGAAAAAACCATTATTACAATGGGAGAAAAAAAAAATCTCTCCCTTATTTTATTTATTTCATTGGGATAAAAATGTACGTAATATTATTTTTAGTGGGGTCAAATATGCACCGAATATACCTTAAAGGTTTTAAGTCAATTATATTAACATCACTAAAGAAGGTGGTTGAAAGGGAGAAGCCCCTTGGCCCTCTTCTTTTTTTATTGTTGTGTTTATATTGTGGACACTTTGTCAGCCTGGCTGAGGAAGACTTGTGGGAACAAGCTGTTTCTTACCTCTTCCTCTTGTAAATTTTGAGTTTACATATTTAGATTTGTTTTAACACGAAGAAAGTAGAAGAAAAACCTACGCAATTATGCCAATATAAATGATGAAGCTTTAATGCAAATTGTTATATCAATTTTTTTATTGTTGAGATTTGTACTAACATGGGGATAGAGATTTTCTGAAGTTTTTCTGAGCTTATCTATAGGCAACACTAATTTGATTGATGCAATTGCACCATGTTAGTATTTATGCAGCTATAGTTGTTAGATTAGTAAGTTTACAAGAAAGGGCTTGCAAGTTCAAGTGTGGTTGATTAAAGTTAATGGAGACATATCTAGTTGCAAAGATATACACAGCCTAGGGCTGATCACAAGCTGGGTTTGAGCTACATTTGGGACCAAACATTACTTGAATTGGCCAAATGGGGTGGCATCAATCTCTATTTGATGTTGCGCAACCATCTTCAAAATACTCTGTTAATATGAGGCATTTGCATGGAAATAAGGAAGGCCTTTAAATACTTGATAACCTAAATTTTTTGGTAGGATAGATTGGGTGGTCGCATGTTATTGAAATTTAGAACATCAAGATAAAAAATAAAAACTAAAAGGGAAGGAATTGGTTTTAGTACTAATGGAGTATGGATAAAAGGTGAAGAAGCGGGAAAACAAAGCGGGGGAGTGATGTGATGGAAGATGAAGGAAGAAAAGAAGAAGAAGAAGAAATTTTAGTTTTAGAAGAAAGAACTGCGGTGATCTTAAGATGAAGAGTAAAAACAATTTTAATACTTAAAGAAGAAATATAAGTTTTGGGATTTTTAATAGTAATTTAAATTAAGTTAAATATTTAAGTAGCACTAAGAATATATTTTATTTGTTGGCCAATTTTTAAAGTTTGGTGGTTGTGGCACTTGACACTAGATTGATCTTGTTGGGTTTCTATTTTTTCGAACTTGACGTACTTCATATGGTATGACAAACACTTCTCAACCCAACATTTCTTGAAGGGTGGTCAATTTTAGTTAGGTTGGGTTTGCAGGTGAGTTGTACAATCCTATTACAACCACCCTTTAATAATACATAAGGCAAAGAACTGAAAAATTTTGACATTTGAAAACATCTCACACAAAATTCAAACTTTTTGAAGTTTTGCCCTACTTGTGAAGAGTTATATGCTTATTCATGAATTACATGTGTACCCATCAATAATTAGGGTGGAGTGGTACTAGAACATGGAATGAAAATTTGTCGAATTTCGCCGAAATTCGTCGAAATAATTCGGATTTTCTGGTTATCGAACCAGAGTTCAGTTGTAAAAAAAATTACAAAAATTCGACAAAACTTCGAAGACTTCGACGAAATTCGACAAAACTTCGAAGATTTCGACAAAACTTCGAGAATTTCGACAAAACTTCGAGAATTTGGACGAAATTCGTGAAAAAAATTGAAGATTTTGATGAAATTCGTGGAAAACACAAGTAAATAATATATAATTCTTAACATGTACAATAAACACTAAATCTTATTAATGTTAAAAGACATGTTTGAAACCATTATATGTATACTTTTATATTTAAAATATATTAATTTATATTTGTTTTCATCATTTGTAATAGAATCTATGCATATTTTTGCATTTATGTAGAATTTTTTGAACTTTTCCAAGTCGACAATTTTTTACAAAACTTCTCTCGAATTTATCGAACTCTTCGAATTAATTCTGATTTTTGAAGGTCGAAGTTTGAGGCGAAGTCGAATTTTTGTTCCTTGTACTAGAATAGGTCGAACATTTTGAAAGAAAGTCCTACTAGTGGAGGCAAATTCTTGGGATAAGGGACATAACGCTAAAAAGAGAGCCAATTCGTGTATAACCCTGTTTGATTTCGAATATTATCAGTTTAAATACCTAGACTAAATGTTACAATGCAAGCAAAAGTTGATAAGTTCATGGAAACATAGAACAATGTATAAGTTATCATTTTGCATTTGCGTCTTGACAATTATATATTCAATTTGACTTATGGATGAATGTGCAACCTTATATTTGATACTTTGATTAATAGCAAAGAGGTCTCCCAATATCATGCTAAGTGCCATTTGTTTGATGAAAAATAAGAAGGAACATAAAAAAACTGAGTGGCTGAAGTGGCAGTAACAATTTAGTTTCAATGAAATTGCTAGGTTGAAGGTGAAGCTCTTCAAGACATTGATGGTTGCTATCAATGAAATTGCTGGGTTGAAGGCAAACCTCTTCAAGACACTGATGGTTGCTATCATTATGAAATTGGAATTAGTGTAATCCTTTGCAAATAGAATTGGGTGCTCCATTGGTTCTTGGCCTATGAATACCTCGGGCTTCCTTTAGAAGAAATCCACTAGAGGTTGATTGTTGGTCCCCAGTTATCTTGAAAATTTCTAAGAGGTTAGATAGGTGGAAAAGAGCCTTCTAATTGAAGGGTGGGAGACTAGAAGTGATTTGGGCTGTTTTAACAACAATTCCTGCTTACTATATGTTCATATTTAGAGTACCAATGTCAATTGCCAGGAGAATTAAGGAGTTCAAGAATATTTTTCGGGGAGGTGGCAGTGTGGGAAAGCTCTCAGATTTAATAGGATGGAGGTATGTTCAGAAACCTATGGTAGTGGGGCCCTTGGTATTGGGAATGTTTCCTTGAGGAATGTTATCGTTTGAGGAAATTGGGTTTGGTAGTTTTTGGAGAACCCTTGCTCTTTATGGGTTAGGATCATCAAAAGTTGTCATGGAAGTCTTTCGTTCAAAGGAGGTTGCTGAAGATCTTACTTTTCATGTTGTTCACCGTTGAAATTTATCTTGGCCTTTGCTCCACCAATATGGGGAAATTTGGAGTTAAAGTTGACTGACAATGAAACTTTCCTTTTTTTTTGAGGGGGCAGATGGTTTCAAGGTCTTAAATTGGGTGAGGAATTTTCCTATCTCTATCATTCTTCTAAGTTATATTACCAGCCAATTAATTCCTTTCTCCTTACTTGCTCAAGTTATTTACAACTCGTTTTGCCTAATTCCTATATTTCTTGGAATCTTCATCTTCTTATGACGTTAACAAATTGTGATTTGTCAAAAATTAACTCTGTTGGTCCTTATTTTTTGCTTCCATTTTCTTAAAAACTTAGGACTGTTATAGTTAGAGATTTGAACCATGTTAAGTTTCATCAGTCAAATCTCTCTTGTCATATTGGTTGAATCCATCTTCATTTAATCTTCAAAACATTGCTCATTGATTAGAGGCAATTTGCCCATCTAAAGATAAGGTGTTTAGTTGGGCACTGTTCTGTAAGAAATTAAATTATAGGACAAGCTACAAAGCCTACAATAAAGATGCTGAATTTCTGTATTTCCTCTAGTTGATGCCTATTTTGCTGTGAGGATGAGAATGACTTTGGTCATATCTTTTTCTGATTATCATTGGCTAGAAGTCTATGGTGTAGGTGGTATACTTTCTCAGGATTTAATGGCATTGGATAACTGTACACATCTATCTTTGGATGAAAAAGGTGCTCTCTTTGCTACTCTATGGGCTTTATGGTTGGAGTGAAATGGTTTGCTTTTTCATGATACTCTTAAATTTGAAAATTAGGCGTGGACGAGGTCAAATTATTGGTGAGTCTTTAGATGTCTATGTCACCTTTAGCAAATGACTATATGGTTTTCGATAGGATGCTGGGTTGGGACAATTGTCTGTATGTGGGAATTAGTTATGGTAATTAGACTAGGGTTTGTGTTGAGTACTTGTAATACGGGACAAAGTCACTTTAGGTGAACATATAATTGCTTTTTGTCAATCAAAGTAATCATTTCTTGCTTCCTCTACATAAAAGAAGCAACTATTTAAAGAATGCAATAGCGAACTTGAGACTTGATGTGAAGCACTTAGTCGAAGGAGTGGAGCTTAGAGTTGGTGTGGTTGGGTCTCACTTAATGACATAAATTTGCATGATGGCTTAGCAAGGAAATGATGGCAACAACTTAAGAAATTAGGTGTAGGTGCTTTCCATAGTTAGAATCTTTTAGTTCTTATTTGATTGGTCTAGCCATGAGCAGATTGAGGGAGCTTTAACAAGCATTGTGAGGACCAAAGCCACTTATGTAGCAAAATAAGAGGATGACTTGTGGCTAGGGGTGAAAGGCCAACCAAGATCGAATGTAGTTGGTTTTTGGCAAAATCTATTTTAGTAAAGAATATGTATGATGGGCCAAGGTAGAACATTCTTGGGTTAGGGTGGTCCCATTTGCTTTGCCAACCTTATATGAACTCTGAATATATGTTTCAATTATTTGTATAGACAAACTCTTTGGGTGCTAAGATCCAAAGGCAAGAGGGAAATGATCCATATTGTATGTTGAGGTCTGTAAGCAATCACTTAGTGGTCTGTTTTTTGTGCAGTGATGAGATTCTTGCGGGTTGCACCACTTAACTTTTTTGTCCAATGTATGACAACATTTTATTGAGCAAAGATGAAATTCTAAGAGAGGTATTGATTGAGGGTTGCTAGACTTGATAGACCAATGTGCTAGGGGGATTCAAATTCAAATGTTTTATCTCATTGTATTACATTTTGTTTTGTGATATTTGACAATCATCTTCAATACCTTAATGTAGATTTGATATCATCCTTTGTTCCATAGCCTAGGGCTAGTTGTATTTCTTCACTCACTTCACTCACCTCCCTCTTGTGAATTTATCACAAAGAATATTAACAAACACTATATCTATTTTTAGCCACTTACTTTATCTAAATGCTTCAACTCACTAACTCATCTCAATCTTTGATCTTGTTATTTCCTTGTATTTTTTCAAATCCAAAGCATACAATGTTACCATTTGTAGTGATTCTAGTATATGAACTATTTTTATGCTAAAGTATATCTAAAATCAAAGTGAACGGAGGACAAAAGGAGGTATATCCTTCGAACTATTTAAATGGTTCAAAAACATAAAAGAAGATTGATAAATGGAAAATGAACAAGAGGATGGAAACATTGGGGTTTGGAGAAGATGAAGATGGGCGGGCCAAAATTAGAATTATTTAAGAAAATATTAAGAGTTTAAAATTTGGGATATGCAGAGGAGACGGGCGAGGGAATAATAATATTAGTATTGGACCAAAAAAGTTTGCTATATGTGACGAAGTTTACCAATGTAATATTAGTATTGGACTCTCAAATAGTGTAATTTTACAAATGTGTTCACCAAAAGTAGAAATGAACTAATTGCATGGCTATCTTGGTGCTGCCAAGCCAAAAAATTGTTTTGTTATTGTCATTACAAGCTCAAATGCAAGAGAGTTTGAGGGAGGGGGGTAAGAATGAGGAGTTCTGGTAAGTACGAGTCCAAAAGGAAGATATTGGAAAGTTTAAGAATAAAGAGAAAAGAAGAAATTATTAATAATAGAATAAGTAAGTGTAGTCCTTAATGCGAGGGTAAAATTTTTTTAACTGATTTTGATAGGCCAATGAAGTCAATTACAAAGTGCATTATCATTCCCACTGCCAAAAGGATAAAAGGGCGTCGTTGAGTTAGAAAAGAGAACGAGATTCTTGTTCAAATATCTTAACAATTAAGCAAACCTATGAGTTAATAAAATATGATGGGAGGTTTCTGTCAATAAAAATATTGATTTCTTTTTCTTCTTCTTCTTTTTATTATAGCAGAAATAAAGTCATTTGTGGCAATCCCAGAGATTGAGAAAAAGTGCTAAAAAACGGATCTATAAGAGTTTAAGCTAAGATTTTAAGGCATGGAAAGCTAAATCTATTGGGATAACTTGGGTAAGAAATTTTTCTCAAAAGAAATGGAACAGCTGCTGAAGTTGCTGGCAACATTGAGAACCTCCTTTGCAATACGCTCAATTTGAAGAGGTAAGGAGTGCGAGAGTTCTCCATGACGTTCATGAGCTTATATCAATCTCGAACTGAATACTAAACTGTTTGATGTTCATCCAAGTTCAATCTTTAAACCTCTGGAAAGGCATAAACCAAAAGCTTCTTCCGTTGAGCCAGAGTTTTGCACCAAAAACCCTTCTTCTGGCAGACGAGTAAGATCTTGATCATTCTGTAATAACCCATCCTAAACCTGCATGAAAATTCTTATCATTTGTCCCAGCAGAACAAAGGGGAGATGTCTTGGCCATTGTTTGACCAATGAAGAGGGAGAGATCTCACATGATGCTGGGGATGTTGCAAGGATGAAACCAAATTATTGATTTTCCTGATTAAAAGTGAAGGATTTACCTCAGAATTCCTGAAATTTTTTTATTCTTAGCTTTCCAAATGCATCAGAAAGTGGTGGCTGGAATAGCCAACCCAATAGCATTAATAAGAATTTGTTTCCATGCTTGGGATTGAAAATTTTCTTTCCAACCTAACACTCTAGCATACAATTTTTCCTTAGTGTCTCAGAGGTCTCAACCTTCTTTGCACCAAAGTCCATTGTAGTTCCAATGTATTCCCCCTATTGTAGAGAAGAAGGACCACGGATTAAGTTAAAAAGCTGGGGTTTTAATTTCTTCTTTAACTCTGCTTCTGAAAATCATATTTGATTTAGACAAATTCACCTCTTGCCCTAAGATTGCATTGTAGATATTTGGGATCCTTGCGATGGATAAGAAAGTCTTTAACCCTGCTGAAAATCAAGTAAAAAATAAAATTGATTTCGTACTTAAAGTACATCTTTTTGGGTAAACCTAGTTTTAATAGAAGTATTGCATTGTTTGTTAAAAGTTCTGATAGTTGTATGTACAATAAGACAAGAATGTTTGTTATAATATATCATTTTATATGGTTGGTATTACATCAACTAGTTTCACTTTACGGGGGCAGATGTCCTTATTGAGGCTCTTAAAAAGGTGAAGAATTTATTAGAAGAAGAAGAAGAAGAATAACCAAAAAA
>JAJIYU010015103.1:0-12857 GCA_030144865.1 Tinospora cordifolia
GAGAGAGAGAGAGAGAGAGAGAGACGCAAAGAGAGAGAGACAAAGAGGGAGAGACGTAAAAAGAGAAGGAAAGACACAAAAAGAGAGAGGCAGAGAGCAGAGAGACAAAGAGAGCAGAGAGAGAAGAAAGAGAGAGGAGAGAGACAAAGAGAAAGAGAGAGCATAGAAAGACGGACAGAGCAGAGAGAGAGGCATAGAGTAGAGAAAGTAGAGAGAGCAGAGAAAGAGTGAGAGAGCAAAGATAGAGGAAGAGAGGCTCAGAGTAAGATGATCGCCAGAGTCGCAGAGATGTCGGAGATGATCGCTGGAGTCTGGAAGCTGATCATTGGTTCGAGTTGTTCAACTTTGAGAATGCGTTGGTCGATTAGATTTGGGTTAAAATTTACAAAAATAAATAAATAAATAAATAAAATAATTAATTAGAAGCCCTCAATTTTTTAAAATTTATAGAGACACCCCCCCAAAATTTTTTAAGTTTGCATAAACACTCCCCAATGCCTAAACCACTGCCTAAGCACTATGGGGGCTTGGGCGCCAAGGCGTCGCCTTGACAACACTGTCTGATCCACTTTCTCCATCTTTCTCCAAATCTTTTCCTTTTTAAAACTACATCTAAGAAATCCTGGCCAACTAAGTTGTATGTCTTTGTGACTCCTCCTTTAATATAAGGCCCTTTCTATTTGAGACCCTATAATGCTCAACCACCTCATTAGCTATAAGAATAGCTTCTATAATTTGTCTTCCTTTAACAAAGGCCATCTGGGTTTCATCTATGATTCGTTCAAGGATTGCCCTGAACCTATTGGTCACTACCATAGCTATTATCTTTGTACATATTTACTTAAATAAGGGGCTTCTTTTCATAAGAAAAAGAAGTTGACCCCACCACTATATTGAGAATCTTATACACATACCTATGGTCATGATGTGAAATTTACGAAACTTAGCCATAATTCACATTCTTAGTTTGGTTTTTGGGAGATAAACCAAAGCCCAAATGCAAGGAAAAAAATCCAAATTCATTGATAAAAATATGTTGGTCACACTAGTGTTGTTAAGGCGGCAAGGCGGTTTAAGACGGTAAGCCTCCATAAGACGAGGCAGGGCCTAGGCGAGGACTAGGCGGTCCTTAAAATAATTATTTAAAAATCCCTGTAGAATTATTTATTTATTTATTGGTCTCTTATATATTCCTGAAAAATTGTTTAATACTTTTTTATAATTTTATTCATTTATATTTTATATTTAATTAATTAATGATATATAAATTATAAAATTATAAATAATGACATATTAGATAATACATTATGATAAAATCATGATCATCATAAGTTGACATACTTCATATTCATAACATTTAAAAAATAAGAGCTAATTTTGCACGCGAGAGTGAGAGAGAGAGAGAGGGAGAGAAGAGAAGAGAAGAGAAACGTAGAAAGATAGAGTGGAAAAGAGTAGAGAGAGAGGGAGAGACGTAGAAAGACAGAGGGAGAGATGCAAAAAGAGATAGAGGCATAGCAAAGAGAGCAGAGAGAGAAAGGGAGAGACACGCACATTGAGATGGAGAGAGTCGTCGGAGTTGGTCGCCGGAGTGTCGGAGATGATCGCCGGAGTCTCAGAGATGATCATCTGTGTTGGTTCGAGTCGTTTGACTTTGAGAGGTTTGAGAATAGAGTTATTAGATTTAGGTTAAAATTAAAAAATTAATTAATTAATTAAAAACTCTCCTATTTTTTTTTAAATTTGCAAAAAAGCCCTCTTAGCGCTTAGGCAGTGGCCTAGGCGTTGAGACGGCCTGGACGCCTAGGCGAGGCCTAAGCGACGCCTTGACAACACTAGGTCACACACACACACACACACTCTCTTCCTAAATACTATATATATACACACACGCGCGCGCGCATATAGCTGTTATATTAAAATAATAATATACTATTTATTATGAAGTAATATAAATTAACAAACAAACTAGTATACACATAAATAGTTTTGCAAATACAAAGGAAAAGTGGAAAAAAAAAAGAGAGAGAGAGAAACATTGGTTGGACTATGGGAATAATGAAAAAAAATGCTAGAGTAGCAAAAAATGGTGTCGCTTCCATTGGAGCTTCACCCAAGTTGCACCAGCCATAAAAGTAGCAAGTGGTCACTAGAGCTATATTACCGTGGTCATTGGAGTGATGGAGTTGAGAGAGAGACAGAGAGGTCTAGTGTCAAGACTGAGACAAAGAGGTCGAGAGAGACAAAGATGTCAAGATACAAACAGAGAGGTCAAGCAAGATAAAGATATTGAGAGATAGAAAGATTTGTCAAGAGGGAGAGGTTTGCCAAGACAGAGGGGCAAAGAGGTAAACAAAGAAAGATTGAGACGAGAAGGTCGAGAGAGATCGAGAGAGAGATCTATTGAGACGAGAAGGTTGAGAGAGATCGAGAGAGAGGAGATCGATCCAAAGAGAAAGACGAGAAATTCGAGAGGCAAAAGTAAGTTATTAAGTTAGTAATATTAAATTGCAAATACCCCCTCTAAGTGAGGAGATACAATGAGAAAGTTGAGAGGTAAAGAGAAGTCATTAAGTTAGTATATTAAATAAAAAAGACAAAAATTATTGAAGCCCTAAAGAAATAATACAAATTGCAAATATTTCCCCAAAAACGCCTAGAACACTGCCTAGACGCTCAAAGGAGCTAAACAACAACTAGGCAATGCCTTGACAAGAAATATATATATATATATGATTTTGCATTCAATATGCATTAGACATAATGTAAAAATGCACGCTTAATTCCATTAAATTTACACTTTCATATGTTAATAACATTTATTTAAGTTTGTTCTCATCATTTTTACTAGTAACTATATCATATATTTTACAATCTATAAACAATGTCATTTAAACTTTCCCTCAGTCAACAATTTTACAAAAATCCTCCAAAACTTCTCCAACTTCTTTGAATTAATTTTGATTTTTAAATGTTGAAGTTTAAAGCAGAGCCAAAGTTTTGAACCTCGTCTGTGGTAATAAATATATGTTAAGTCCAAAAGCTTGAGATTTTGGGAGCTCAAGCTTAGTGTTGGCATGGAGTCGTCTACGCCCATTGACTTACGAAATCCCCTAGACCTCGCCTAGGTCATAGTGGGGGTTCTTTACAATTTATTTTTTTTATTAAGTGCATTGATGAAAACTTTTCTTTCCTAAATACAAAAGCCCCTCAACCCTAGACTAATGATACAATACAACAAAAGAAACAGGTTTATACAACTATTTCAGTTTACATATATATTCCTAGTGAATAACAAGATTGAATACAATATGGAGATATTAAAGACCTTTCAACCACATACACCATAAATTAAGAAGTCTTGCTACATTTCACATATGGGCCAATTTATTTGAGCATAAAAACTCATTAATTTGAGATAAGCAAAGTGGTTTCGTAAGCATTTCAAGAGATACACTACTTTTTATTTATTTTCTTATGCTATTTGTTTTTTCAATGCCATTTTTTTTAGTTTCTTAGGAGTTATTATCGTGTATTATGTGACATTTGGTTTCGAGTCTTTTCAATTGTCAAGGAGATATGTGATCTTGTATTAAGTGTTGTTTAGTCAGTCTTTTTATTTGCTTTGGAGTTACCACATTGTTTTAAGTATCATTTATTTAACGTCTTTTCATATTCTTAGAAGTCATCTCTAGGATTTGTATAAATAGAAATAAAATTAAATTGCAAATGGAAGTAATTTTATCTAAAATTATAAAGAAGCTTTTTCTTATATTATTCATTGAACTATCTAAACCTAATAATGATTGATCAAACACTTTGTGCCATTTTCAACACTTTGTGTCTTTGTTTTTTTTTTCCTACTCAAGGGTTCAAGTAAATCACATAAATCTAATGTTAAGTTTCTTGAGGTGAGCATGCTTACTTAACTAAGAGTTTCCGATCTTGATGTTAATGATACAACCATCCAAACCCAAATCCTCCAACATCGAGTTTTCATCCACCATTCTCCAACATTAGCAAGAACTTTTGACGAAACTTTAATAACAATAAACTTATTTTCACCTTGCTTTCATCCAATCAATGATTTGCTCCTTTTTTATTTAATAAAATATACAATAAAATGTCTTTAATAATTATGAATATAAATTTAGTTATAAGTAAATTTACGTACACACACACACATATAAAATTTATTTATTTATTTGTAAATAAGATAAATAAATTTAATTTTTCATAATTTTATTCATGATTTAATACGTATACACGCGCACACACATGCATGTTTGCATACATGGCAACACTAAACGAATAAATATATTTTTAATGGACCTCATAATAAATACTATATACTATGCAAGTCCCGCCTAGTTCTCACCTTGCGTATAACATCACTTGCCTCTCTACCTTTACAACAATGCTCAAAAACTTATTCCCAATTGTGGTTCTCAGGACTATACTCTCCCACTCTTTTGGTCTCATATAGGTTTTCCTCATTTGACGTCCAAAGGTTGGAGCATGTACCATAGGTTCACTAGAATTCAAGTCCATAAGAAAAAAATTGTCTATTCATTTGCTTGTACATATAAATAATCATATATGAACATTTTATTCTAAATTTCTTAACATTATTATTAATATACCAGAGGCATTATCATACTTCAAAACAATATAATTTTGATACAATGGGTTTGTAATTACATAGTCAAAACTCAAACACTCAAAAAACCATATTTGACATTGTTAATAGAGTTTCTATCATTGTATTAAACTTTCACCCAAATTCGGCTAGAGGACCTCCTCACCTCATAGGGTTGGGCAGGGTTAATTTATGGGCCAACTTGACTTGCCCACCAAATCAATTCATACCCCCTAGTCAAGACCATGCATAGGCTAAGGCCATTTACAACTAAATCACTCAAGTGATACTTAAGGCGAGCAATGGGGCCCTTTAAATTTTTCGTAGAACTATCTAGTAATGTAAATATATAAAGTGCAAGGTTCTTTGTTCTTCATATCATTACATATGTGATTTTATCATCTCTAATAATATCTAGTTTTATACTTTATTTTTCAAACTATCTCTTTTAATTATATTCCAACATTGTTAGTATTTTTTCTTTTTCTTTTTCTTTTTCTTTTTTTTTTGTGTATTTTGTTGCAAATATTTCCTTTCTAGCCACAAGGGTCACAAGTATTATATAAACATGACTTTTTTTTTAAACTATGGTATCCTTCCATTATGATCTGACTAACCCACAAGGGTAAAACTTAGGACCCAAAGTATTAAAGGATCAATCCTCCTTAAAGAATTTGGAGAAGCTCGAGAAGAAGGTTAAAAGTTGAACCTATGGCCTCCTTGATCATGGCTCCTTCTCCCAATCATCTCGCCAATAACCTAGAGGGTCAAAAACATAACTCTTTAGATCATCATGCTTTCACTATATGCCAACTAGTGTCCTTTAAATTTTTTTTTTTTCTAATTTTAAATTTGTGGTGACAACATAAAAGAGTGTACATACATTTAATATTTTATTATTCAATTCCTACACAATAGAATATGAATACCACTAATATGAATACAATGCAAGATACTAAAGTGGAGTTTTTTTTAAAAGGTGTTATAATATGAAGAAAAACAGTAAAGTCATGATTGAAGGACTGAACTAGATACTGATTGAGGAGGAAAGCAAGCAGTGGCTGGAAAAACCCCTTTGATGAGGACGAGATAAGAGCAGTAGTTTTTGCTAGCGATGGAGATAAAACCCCAAGCCCAAATAGCTTTGCTATAAAATCTATTAGGAGAATTGAGAAATGGTGAAAGAAGATGTTAAGAAGGTGTGTGGACAATTCTATAAAGATGAAATAATAAATAAGATCATGAATAAGATATGTATAATGTTGATTCCTAAAAAGTCAAGTTCTATAAAGGTGATTGACTTTAGACCGATCAACCTTATCACTAGCAGGTATAGGATAACAGCCAAGGTGTTGGCTAACATGCTTGGGACAATTCTTGATCAAACCATTGATGAAACTCGTATGGCTTTTGTGAAAGGAAGACAAATTATAAAAGCTATCCTTACAACAAATGAAGTGGTTGAAAACAATAGGGTTTCAAAAGGAAAACATGTAATTTTAAAGGTAAACTTTGCAAAGGCGTATAACTTAGTTAGTTGGGAGTTTGTTGATGATGTTTTGAAAAGAAATGGGCTGTGTGATAGACAAAAGGGTTGTCTAAGTACAGTCAGCCTCTTCTTTTTTTTTTTTTTTTCTTGTACATCTTAGAAGCAGATCCTCTAAATAACTTGTTCAAGAGGTGTATCCACAAGGGAATCATTGAAGGCTTTGAAGTGGGAAAGGATAGAATTTAAATTATCCATATTGAATTTGCTAATGATAGTCTCTTGTTCTTGAACTGTAACAGCACCAACTGGACAGCTATCATGAAAGTTCTCAAAATCTTTTACAGATTAACCTGGAAAAGAGTCAAGTTATGGGGGTGAATATAGAAAACTCAGTGGTGAATAGGGTAGCTCAAGAGATGGGAAACTCTAAGGAAGATTGGCCTGTAAGAGAATCCTAGTGGGAGATCCTTTTGGGAACAGGCAGTCAAAAGGAAGGTTGACCGTGGGTAATATAGAAGCTAGAAACATAACCTTGGATGAAAAATGATGGTAGAAATGGAACAAAAACAAGAATAATTTTTGACGAAGAATAATCAAAAGTATACATAGAGGAAGGGGAATGGTAAGGAAGTGTATCTAAATCCAAAAACGACCTTTAGAAGCCCAAGGAAGTTCATCTATTCAATCAAAAGAAGTTTCTACTAACATATTACTAGAAAATCAGGAGAAAAACAAAGAAAAATAAGGTTCAGGGAGGACAAATGGTGTGGAGTTAATATCCTACAACAACAAGTTCCAATACTTCATAGAGATCACCAGGTCCAAATAAAGCCAACGTTTTAGAGTTCAGGACATGTAATGGAAGGGAGGATGAGGATGACCGAGGTTAGGAGCTCAAGCTCAAAAGAAACGTAAACAAAAAGGAGGAACAAGATGTGATCTTGCTACTTCAAATTTTGAAAGATGTGAGAATGCAGCAGAGACCAAATAATGTGAGGTGATTAAAGATTCGGTTCAGGGAATTTACAGTAAGATCTTTCTATAAGTATATTCTGGAGGCAAATGAAGGAGAGATTGGATAGATTGATCATGCATAATTTATTTGAAAAGCTAAAATTTCAGCCAAAGCAAATATTTCGGGATGGCCGGTGTTCCTAAAAAACCTCAATACAATAGATAATGTGTAGAAGAAGCTTCCTTTTATTACTTTCTTACCACAATGGTGGTGTCCTTGCAGGAGAGCAACTCAAGACAAGAACCACATTTTTTGGAGTTGCCACTTAGTCAGATAGGAGTGGAGCAAGTGGAGGGAGAAACATGCCCAAATGGAACTTCCATATCAAGACCAACAATTAGCTTTTTGGAACAATATCGCTACTAGAATTAAAGAGTATTAGGGATTTTTTTTTTTTTTTTGTGTCATTACTTCCCCTATGGAAAGAAAGGAACAAGAGAATATTTAAGAATAAGGAGAACATGCCAAATCAAGTCGTTGAAAGGTCAGAGATACTTTTTCCTTCATGCACCTCCCATCAAAATTAGGAGTAGGATATAGCTTTGTAGAATGGATTAAAAATTGACAGAACATTCTCCAAACATTGCAAAAATGTTTTTTGGGACGTAATTCTGGACAGTGATGACATTTAACCTGTTATCCTTTTTATTACTGTAAGGAGATTTATCATCGGCTTTTTTTAATTATTAATGAATGAAACATGTTTCCTTTAAGAAAATTATTTAAAAAGCTATAGATAAATATCATATGCATGGCCAATTCCTCACCTAAACATTGCTGATAGGACCAACTAACTAGACATCACTTTTGTGCCATGACAACACTATTCAAAATCAATTCATATTGACTTGCACCCCTGCTCATCTCAATGGATATGCATGTAGGAGTAACCAATGAATCCCCATGAACTAAAAATACCCACCATGCTCTTCCGAAGATCATGGACTTAGAATCCACAATTTACGGCATAACTAGATGAAGCATTTGCTCTCCATTGCTTGCTTAGTCAAACCACTCAAGTAGAGAAATTAGATATTTCAAACGTTATCTAAACTTTAATTTCTTTATCGCTCACTGAAAAGAAACCATTTTCTAACACAACTTGCGGGAAACCTTCTCAATCAATCTGAAGGACCTGAGTATACAAATGTAATGACCAGGACAAACAACTCATCTGAACAGACAAGAAAACTGAAAGACACAAATCATAGGAGCACTAGGTCATCAATTAGTAGGTTGCATGTGCATGCATGGGTTTTATGGATGCACATCTATTATATTCTATATGGAAGTTCCTAAAGACTGAAGTTAATAGTCAATTCTTCCAATGTTGCTGGGGAAATTTACTTGAAGGAAGTGGGAGTTTCATTTTTTGTAGAAGGTTCTTAACCACCTGATTGTGTTCATTAAAGCAATTATTCTTAGAAGACTAGTCGAACATTAGATCTGCTATAATCTTCACATAAACTATAGATTATACAAGTCACCAAAACACTAGTCAATGCAAACTGTGATCCAAGTCGACAACATTATCCAAATCTGAAGTACAATGAAGTTAGAACAATTAATTCCACTAGGCGATGCAAACTAAATAAATTTCTTCAATAAAGACTAAAGAGAACTTCAGGGGATACCAATACAAGCGTGGAGCATTCTGTGCAAGGGCTTCGCCACCAGAGATTATCCAATAGAATCCGACTATCCACCAGAGAAAAGATGCAATTGTGTTGATGGATTCACACCTCTTGGCAAAACTGCACCAAACACCACAATGTAAATCAGAAACATGATGAGATTATAAATACAACCCAAAATCTAAAATTAGAAAACTTCTGTGCCCAACTCAAGTCGCACAAAAAGACAAAGGATAACTTCTTACACTCTAAATCCAATTTTATCAAAGGTTGACATTTCTAGATTACAAACGTAAAGAATATCAGTAAAACTTTGCAATACGTCGGGGAATTTTCAACCTATGTTGGGTTTTGTCATGATAGCATTGAGGTTCATCAATGTATTAGAGTAATAGAAAGCTCAATTATGTGAAGAATTGGTGCTTGTCAGAGCATAAAAGTAAGATGTCAGCATTCTCCTTTTTTTTTTCTTTGAAACAAACCAAAATTTATTATTAAATAAAAGAAATACAATACTGGCCATCTGATGCCGAGTAGAACTCACAAGGCTTACTGTTTTTAAATAGAAAATAATTTATCTTGAAAAAAACAAAGGAGATCTTAGAGTAAGAAAAAGTAATCGCCCCGTCTTCAGATAATTATTATGGAAATTGAAACCGATTGTCAATCACCAAAAGAAAATGGTAATTGTAGCCTCCTATGGTATGGAATTCTTGATTAGGCTAAATCCCTCAAGAGGCAAGAGCATCTCTTGTTCAAATAATGGAAACCTTGATACAAGTAGGGAAAGAAGGCTTAATTGCTTTTTGGAGGAAGCATGGTTAGAGAAATAAATGAAAATATCAATAAAATAGATTTCAATATGTATGATCTGTGAATCATCATAACATACAACAAGATGCAAGTTGGAAACACACGTCACAATAATCTCCAAAAAAGGAGAATAAAGAGAAAAGAACAGAAATAGAGAAACATAGAGAGAGCAACTTTCCTTGTTAAGTACATTGCATTTCTCTAAATACAATTGACGTGAAGCTTGTATAAAGGGGGAGGCTTGTATACAACTGTCATAAAACTTTATCAAATTAATTATGATATAAATATATTAAATAAGACCATACAAATGGTCAGAACACCCTCATCTTCAAATTAAGTATCAATTTAGCATTTATTAGAATAGAGTGAAGGAAACAAATTTATGTAAGAAATTAAATGTTAGTTGGAAAAAGAATTGAGTTGAGCTGAGATACATATTGCAAGAGTGCCTGACATTGACTAATTTTCATTTATATTTTGGGGGAAAAACATAGTGACAGAAGTTTTATACCCTCGAAGGCAATGGATTCAACAAGGACTTCAAATTCTTGAAGGAATTTCATTAAAGGTAGGTTGACCTCAGTTGCAAACACAATAAATTAAAAAGGTCCCTTCAGTCTTTGCTTTCATTTTTTTTTTTTTTTCATCCAACAACTTAATATACATAACAAAGTACTCAGATATACCTATATTGAAACTCCTAGTTTTGCATTTTCTGGATCATGGCACATGATGATTACAGCTTCTTTACCATAAACTGACAAAACCTTATCTTCAACCATGTTTTAACATCGACTAAACCAAGGAGTGTTCATCAATAAATACAATAACATCTCCACAGCACCATAAAAATTTGGTACATATGAAGAGAAAAAAAATTACTCGTTGTGGAAGTCCATAGATAGCACACTCAATTCGACTGTTTGATTTCATCTACACAACAATATTAGCACATCTTCCTTATTAAAGTACAAAATGTTACAGGATTAAGGTTTTGAGAGTTTGATGACCAGTGCGTCAATTTAGGAAAATTGGAAACCAAAGCCAGAGAAAAAGTCGAATTAAAAGTCAGCAACGCCCACCTCGATCGACTCCCGCTCCTATACTCCACAGCATCACCGCTCTCATCCTCACTGTCATTCCCATCCGAATCCGATGACCTTCCCCCATCTTCCGAACTTCTCATCCCCGTCATAGTCCTCCGCCGGTACTCCAACCACACCAACATCACGTGAACCAAGCACTGAAACGCGTATCCGCAGATCCAAACCCTGATCGGGACGTTAGGTCTCTCATTCAAGGTACAAACAAGCATCACAACAGAAACAACAGTAAAACCTAGATTCCACGCGACATCAAGAGCCACAACCGGCTTCGAGTAACCCCAATCAGCTCGCCGCTCCGCCAGCTGCATCGCGGCAGTCTCGCGTACCAGCGACGACGCTCCCCGCCGGCCGGCCGCTCGGCTCAGCAAGAGCGCGAGTGTGTTGGTGCGACCAACCGAGTCACCGCCATTGCCGCCGGCCTGCCTCGGTCGAAGAAGAGGCGAAGCCGATGAATCGCTGACTGTATCTGTGACTTCCGCCATTACTAATTCGTAGAGTCGTCCCAGAGCAAGAAATCTAGAGTAGAAAACGCCATTTAGAGCTATCTAGGGTTCTTCGCTAGTTCAATTTCTCGGAGTTTCTTATCCAATATCCGTCTCAGAGAAGTCCTGTAACTTCTAAGACACAAAAGAGAACACACAGATTAGATTATTATTGCTGTCATAATCAAGACTATTTTCTCCACCTTTATATACAATCCGGAAAACGATTGAGCGTAGAAGACTAATCGATTATCAGATGTACGTATCTCGACGGATTTGGGTGGAGACGATCACATTGACCTAGTAAAATAAGGGCAGGTGCATGGCACGTGGGGATTCCTCCGGTTCGGACACGCCCCTGTCCGACTCGGTGTATCCACCGTTCAGTGTACACGTTTGGCGTTTAATCTTGGAAGAAACACGGTCAATAAGGCATCCACGTGGCACGATCTCAACGGATTTAGGAACTGCTGCCGGCACAAATTTATATATATATATATTTATTTATTTAACCTTTTATTTGCTAGTATTTGCATATTTGATAGTCTTTTTTTCACAAATATGAAAAATAACATGAATCCATTGCATGTTAGTTTTCTAGCCTATTAAAATCTACGATGGGTAAATCAACACAAAGTTTCTAGTATTAATAACTTTATAGATTAAAAAGAATTTAAGACATCCCAATCATTTTCCTCATTCAAAAATTAAAATGATTCAAATACTTATCTTTTTTATTTTACTCTTTTAATCTTTTTTTTTTTTACCTCTGACTATGGTTGATCTTAAACTTATAACAAAGAAAAAAAAAAGATTGTATTAACTAACTCTATGGGTTGGTAAAAGGTCATGTAAGATTAATTATAACATTAAATAACTTACTTAAATTGTACAATAATTTAAATGTCAATTTAGTCCCTATCAAAGCATTGACTAATTGATGCATTCAATTCATTTTTAGTTGGATAGACTAAATTTGGTAGGTAAAAGATGATTTACATAGTGAGAAAAAATAGGAAAATGTAAAATTAATTTAAATAGTTACATTTTTGGGCAACTGCAATATTTATAAATTATTGGATAAATAAGTGTATTTATTTATTGATTTAATGGAATAAATGTTATAATTCTAAAAATACAAACTTTGAAAATTACAGAAATTGTCACTTTTTAAAATTTATTATCAAATATATTTGTCAATTTTTAAGACTATTCAGTTATATCTAACTTTTAAAAAATATTTATACTTCTACTAATTTTTCTATGCACACTTAAAACTCTAATATCTTTTTTTTTATCTCTCTCAATATAAGCAAAGAAAAAGAATAAGAGTTTCTCTCAAACCCTAATCTTTCTCGATTTTTCTTAATAAATGCAAAGAAGAAGAAGAATAAGAATTTATTTTGAACCCCAATCTTTCTCAGATGATGATGATGAATCTTTCTTGAACCCTAATCTCTCTCCACATAAACAAAAAATAAAAAGAAGGTCATTGCAAAATAAAAATAATATGAAAGTGTATCAACAAAAGCATAACAAGAAAGTAGAAAATACTGACACCTTGAAGAATATGTTAGTAGTTAGACACATAAAATACCAAAAGGGAGGTTTTTTTAATTGTTTTTGTACATCTCACCCCTTTATTAGAATGTTAATTGGTGATTCTTACTGCAATT
>JAJIYU010015104.1:0-12856 GCA_030144865.1 Tinospora cordifolia
TACCAAAACCAAAACATATTTCAAAATATGTTAAATTTATTATAGAATTAACCAAACCTTACTATAAAACAATATTAATAAAAACTAAATACTAATTTTAAAAGTGTGATGACCCATGTTTTTGGCATAAGATCGACGGATCCGACACACATGTATTTTATGTACTTTCTGAAATTTTAATGATAACATATGAAATTTCTCCAAAATTTTTTTAATTTTGAATTAATTATTAAAAAAACTGAGAATAATATGAGAAAATACAACTTTAAGGAGAGAACACATGAAACTATTAGGAAAATGTATTTTCTCAAGAGGAATGATCTTTAAGATTGATTTATTAATTTTTAAAACAATTACTGAATTTTTGGAATGATCAATTTTTGAAAAAAAAATATGATTTTTTGAGAAATTATTTAATTTTTGAAGAAAGTAATTGAATAAATGATAAAAATGAGGTATAATGAGGTATTTTGAATGAGAAATGAATTAGTGAGTTTTTAATGATTTAAAAAAAATTGTGAAATTTTGCTATAAAATACGTGTGTGTGTGTGTCTGTATATATATGCAATGTATATAAAGAAAAGAGGAGGATGTATATAAAGAAAAAGAAAAGAAAAAACAAAAAAAGAGGAGGATGTTGGACCCAACGCACCCACGTGCCCTTGAGGCCCCCAGCGTGGGTCGGCCCACGCGCCCAACAAGGGAGGGGGGTGGATTTTGAGAGTTTTTCCAGCAGATTTTCAGCACAAAACCATGAGAGTTCATGGTTTAGGGTTTGAGCCATCAATTCATAGCCTCCATTGTGACCAATAGGTTTTGCCAACTAGGCAGCCAGCATGTGAGGTGGAAAGCCACTTGGATGGCCATAATTGCGATTATGTTGTTTGAGGAAATTAGCGTGATCGTCTGAGTTCAAAATTTGATAAGTCTGAGCACAGAAACGATGATTGAGACGGTTACGACTAACAGAGTTATAAAAAAAATAATAATAATAAAATAAAATAAAAAAAACTGAATGACCACAGAAAACCCAAGAAACTGAAAATACTTTGCCGACTTTTCCTACTTCCAAAGAAGCCTTCTCGAGAACGAAGATGACATTAGAATTTGGGGTCTGATTAGAGGGCACAAATTGAATACCTTGTAATTCGTTAATGGCTTCTTCGGCTCTCTTCTCATCTTCCTAATCTGCTTGATTTTCTTCTTCGTCTTCTTCTTCTACTTCTTCGTGTTCTTGTTCATGTTCCAGTTCTGGTTCTTGTTCTTCTACATCGTATGCTTCATTTCTCTTCTTTCTCTTATGCCCCTTCATAGCGTAAGGGCGCACCATTGTACTCTCCCCAGAGTTAAGAAGAGCCGAAAACAAGTCTGCAACCGAGAGAGTATAGAACTCCTTTCCTCCTTCCTTTCTGCAGCTACGAGAGAGGTGAAGAACTTATGCAACTTCTAGGTTTTACGTTCCTTGCCTTCTTTCTACCGCTACGAGAGAGGTGAAAAACTTTTGCAACTACTAGGTTTTACGTTCCTTCCCTTCTTTCTGCCGCTACAAGAGAGGTGAAGAACTTCTGCCGCTACGAGAGAGGTGAAGAACTTCTGCAACTACTAGGTTTTACGTTTCGGGTTAGGGTTCACTAGCCTTCCTCATTTTTTTTTTACTTATTATTGTATGTTTTTTAATTTTTAATATATTATTTTTTATTTAAAAAACCATTTTCCCTGTATTAATTAAGGGATAACAAAGTTTACATATCAGTAAATAATAATCTAATAAAATCATTGAATAAAAATGTTAGATAGATATATACTAAGTAGCCTACCTATCTTTGCTTAATTAATTTTAATTTAATTACCTTATTTACTAAAGCAAAAAAAATATTATTCATTAGTTTTACAATAAAATTAAAGAAATTTATATTTCATAATTTCATGAATTTTTATTTTTTAAAGTTTATATGAGAAGTGTTTGTGTTATGGCGTTATTTTTTCACTTTTTGAAAAGAGAACATGCATTTCAGGGCCAGTAGATAACTTTACAAAATTAAAAGTTAAAATATTTTTTGTTCACTCTTTTGTTTACTATTAAAAATTTTAAACAAACAAAAAAGAATCATTCTCTCAGAAATAATATTAACATGTGGTGAGCATTTTAATTTTTGTGTTTTAATATTATTTTTGTATATCACACACATAAAGTCTAAAATCTTATTATTAAAATATAATGGACCCTTTATTTTAATTATAACTTATAAATAGTAAGATATAATTATAACTAATAGATAGTTAGATACGAAGCGTTAAATTGAACAATTTTAGTTTTTATATTTTTTTTTCAATTTTTTCTGAAGCCTAATTTTACTTTTATAATGTAAGAACTCTCACCACGGCGGGAAAGCATTTCTCTTGAATAGGTAAATCTAAAAGTACTTCAGTTGAATTTAATAATTTATTTACAAAACTAAATTTACCATATTGAAATGTGGGTTTTTTTCTTTTCCACGAAAAAATAATTACACACATAAACTAGCTCCAAGAAAAGAAACTGCTTTTATTAATTTTTTGATAATTTACATTATAATAATCTGATATTAATTTTTCTTATTCTAAATTAATTAGGTAATATAAAGTAAAATTAAAATGTAAAACATACCAAAACCAAAACATATATCAAAATATGTTAAATTTATTATAGAATTAACCAAACCTTACTATAAAACAATATTAATAAAAACTAAATACTAATTTTAAAAGTGTGATGACCCATGTTTTTGGCATAGGATCGACGGATCCGACACACATGTATTTTATGTACTTTCTGAAATTTTAATGATAATATATGAAATTTCTCCAAATTTTTTTTCAGTTTTGAATTAATTATTAAAAAAACTGAGAATAATATGAGAAAATACAACTTTAAGGAGAGAACACATGAAACTATTAGGAAAATGTGTTTTCTCAAGAGGAATGATCTTTAAGATTGATTTATGAATTTTTAGAACAATTACTAAATTTTTGGAATGATCAATTTTTGAAAAAAAATATGATTTTTTGAGAAATTATTTAATTTTTGAAGAAAGTAATTGAATAAATGATAAAAATGAGGTATAATGAGGTATTTTGGATGAGAAATGAATTAGTGAGTTTTTAATGATTTAAAAAAAATTGTGAAATTTTAGAATAAAATACGTGTGTGTGTGTGTGTGTGTGTGTGTGTGTGTGTGTGTGTATGTATATATGTATGTATGTAATATATGTATATAAAGAAAAAGAAAAGAAAAAACAAAAAATAGGGGGATGTTGGTCCCAACGCACCCGCGTGCCCTTGAGGCCCCCAGCGTGGGTCGGCCCACGCGCCCAACAAGGGAAGGGGGGTGGATTTTGAGAGATTTTTCAGCAGATTTCCAACACAAAACCATGAGAGTTCATGGTTTAGGTCCATGGTTTGAGCCATCAATTCATAGCCTCCATGGTGACCAATAGGCTTTTCCAACTAGGCAGCCAGCATGTGAGGTGGAAAGCCACTTGGATGGCCATAATTGCGATTATGTCGTTTGAGGAAATTAGCGTGATCGTCTGAGTTCAAAATTTGATAAGTCTGAGCATAGAAACGATGATTGAGACGATTACGAGTAACAGAGTAAAAAAAAAAAAAAAAAAAACTGAACATGAAGATGACCACATATAATAAGAGCAGAAAACCCAAGAAATTGAAAACATGGAGTACCTTGCCGACTTTTCCTATTTCCAAAGAAGCCTTCTCGAGAACGAAGATGACATTAGCCTTTGGGGTCTGATTGGAGGGCACAACTAGAATACCTGGTAATTCGTTAATGGCTTCTTCAGCTCTCTTCTCATCTTCCTCTTCTGCTTGGTTTTCTTCTTCGTCTTCTTCTTCTACTGCTTCATGTTCTTGTTCATGTTCCGGTTCTGGTTCTTGTTCTTCTATGTCGTATGTTTCGTTTCTCTTCTTTCTCTTAAGCCCCTTCACAGCGTAAGGGCGCACCATTGTACTCTCCCCTGGAGTGAAGAAGAGTCGAAGACAAGTCTGGTACTACGAGAGAGTATGGAAATTCCTTTCCTCCTTCCTTTCTGTAACTACGATAGAGGTTTTACGTTAAGAACTTCTGCAACTACTAGAGAGTATAAACGCTCCTTGCCTTATTCCTTTCCGAGATGGGTTAGGGTTCCCTTGCCTTTCCTCATTTTTTTTTAATCTTATTATCGTATGATTTTTATTTTTTAATATATTATTTTTTATTTAAACCATTTTCCCTGTATTAATTAAGGGATTATAAAGTTTACATATCAGTAAATAACAATCTAACAAAATCATTGAATAAAAATGTTAGGTAGATATATACTAAGTAGCCTAGCTATCTTTGCTTAATTAATTTTAATTTAATTACCTTATTTACTAAAGCAAAATAAAATTATATTATTCATTAGTTTTACAATAAAATTGAAGAAATTTATATTTCATAATTTCATGAATTTTTATTTTTTAAAATATGAAAAGTGTTTGTATTTTGGCGTTATTTTTTCACTTTTTGAAAAGAGAACATGCACTTCAGGGCCAGTAGATAACTTTACAAAATTAAAAGTTAAAATATTTATTGTTCACTCCTTTGTTTCCTATTAAAAATTTTAAACAAACAAAAAAGAATCATTCTCTAAGAAATAATATTAACATGTGGTGAGCATTTTAATTTTTGTGTTTTAATATTATTTTTGTATATCACACACATAAAGTCTAAAATCTTATTATTAAAATATAATGGACCCTTTATTTTAATTATAACTTATAAATAGTAGGATATAATTGTAACTAATAGATAGTTAGATACGAAGCGTTCAATTGAACAATTTTAGTTTTTATATATATTTTTTAATTTTTTTCTGAAGCCTAATTTAACTCTTATAATGTAAGAACTCTCACCACGGCGGGAAAACATTTCTTTTGAATAGGTAAATCTAAAAGTAGTTCAATTGAATTTAATAATTTATTTACAAAACTAAATTTACCATATTGAAATGTGGGTTTTTTTCTTTTTCCACAAAAAATAATTATACACATAAACTAGCTCCAAGAAAAGAAACTGTTTTTATTAATTTTTTGATAATTTACATTATAATAATCTGATATTAATTTTTCTTATTCTAAATTAATTAGGTAATATAAAGTAAAATTAAATTGTAAAACATACCAAAATCAAAACATATATCAAAATATGTTATATTTATTATAGAATTAACCAAACCTTACTATAAAACAATATTAATAAAAACTAAATACTAATTTTAAAAGTGTGATGACCCATGTTTTTGGCATAGGATCGACGGATCCGACACACATGTATTTTATGTACTTTCTGAAATTTTAATGATAATATATGAAATTTCTCCAAGATTTTTTTCAATTTTGAATTAATTATTAAAAAAAACTGAAAATAATATGAGAAAATACAACTTTAAGGAGAGAACACATGAAACTATTAGGAAAATGTGTTTTCTCAAGAGGAATGATCATTAAGATTGATTTATGAATTTTTAGAACAATTACTGAATTTTTGGAATGATAAACTTTTGAAAAAAAATATGATTTTTTGAGAAATTATTTAATTTTTGAAGAAAGTAATGGAATAAATGATAAAAATGTGGTATAATGAGGTATTTTGGATGAGAAGTGAATTAGTGAGTTTTTAATGATTTAAAAAAATTTGTGAAATTTTAGTATAAAATATGTGTGTGTTGTATATATATATATATATGTATGTATGTAATGTATGTATATAAAGAAAAAGAAAAGAAAAAACAAAAAAAGAGGGGGATGTTGGACCCAACGCACACGCGTGCCCTTGAGGCCCCCAGCATGGGTCGGCCCACGCGCCCAACAAGGGAGGGGGGGGTGGATTTTGGGAGATTTTCCAGCAAATTTTCAGCACAAAACCATGAGAGTTCATGGTTTAGGTCCATGGTTTGAGCCATCAATTCATAGCCTCCATGGTGACCAATAGGCTTTGCCAACTAGGCAGCCAGCATGTGAGGTGGAAAGCTACCTGGATGGCCATAATTGCGATTATGCCGTTTAAGGAAATTAGCGTGATCGTCTAAGTTCAAAATTTGATAAGTCTGAGCACAGAAACGATGATTGAGACGATTACGAGTAACAGAGTAAAAAAAAAACTGAACATGAAGATGATCACATATAAGAAGAGCAGAAAACCCAAGAAACTGAAAACATGGAGTACCTTGCCGACTTTTCCTATTTCCAAAGAAGCCTTCTCGAGAACGAAGATGACATTAGCCTTTGGGGTCTGATTGGAGGGCACAACTGGAATACCTGGTAATTCGTTAATAGCTTCTTCAGCTCTCTTCTCGTCTTCCTCTTCTGCTTGGTTTTCTTCTTCGTCTTCTTCTTTTACTGCTTCGTGTTCTTGTTCATGTTCCGGTTCTGGTTCTTGTTCTTCTATGTCGTATGCTTCGTTTCTCTTCTTTCTCTTAAGCCCCTTCACAGCGTAAGGGCGCACCATTGTACTCTCCCCCGGAGTGAAGAAGAGCCGAAAACAAGTCTGGTACAACGAGAGAGTATAGAAACTCCATTCCTCCTTCCTTTCTGCAGCTACGATAGAAGTTTTATGTGAAGAACTTCTGCAACTACTAGAGAGTATAGACGCTCCTTGCCTTATTCCTTTCCTAGATGGGTTAGGGTTCGCTTGTGTAACACCCCAATTTTCAACCGAACTTCGTTCACGTGTTACGTCACGTATGAATTGTCGCCCGATGAAAATTGAGATGCCATGTTAGGTTCCGTTCTATCAAAATCTTTTTCTTCAAAGTTCTATTCATATTTTTTTTTAGTTTTCAAGTCAAAGTCTATGAAGACATCATGTGCAAAATCGAAAATCATAATAATTTTTTCAAATAAATCGTAAGTAAAGCAGCAAAAACACTTTTAAAACTATTCAGTTAAACCAATTCATTTCACGAGGGAAGCCATCAAAAATAAAACAGTTGAAATTAAACCAATGAAAATACGTTAAAACAATCCAGTGAAATATATAAGACAAGACTTTCAAAGCACCTATCCCAGACGACCTCCCCATGAGGTGTCGAATTATGATGCGAGTCTTCTGACGTAAGTCAACATATTCTATGTTCAGATGTACCTGAAAAATAGAAATGGGAGTGAGCTCGAAAGCTCAATTGATCAATCCTACACATCACATGCATTATACAGACCCAATCCAAAACATTACAAACACTTTTAAACATTAGGCGTTTCAAACATTCATTTGTTTTAGTCGAAGTCTAAGACCGGAAGAGGGTTGAGATACCTCTCAGTATTCCCTGTGATCCAATCTAATCTCAAACAGTTCCAATAACCATCTAAAATCAATCGATACTCATATCACAGTCTAAGAAAGTGTACTTATCGCGACTCATACCTTCTCTCAAAGACTTCGAGCTGTCACAGTCAGCTCCAGGTGGGAATACCTACGACCCGCCTTATAGCTCGACGATCTCAAGTGGTGACATATAGGAGATGCCACCTCGATCCGCTTCAGGCTCGTCAATCGTACCGGTACGTGGATTCTTAATGAACCATCGTCGTAATTTAGTTTTACAAACCACTTCATTCATGCCAATCATCAGGTATATCATGGAAAATAGATCAAAGAGCGCAGGCCATTCACATGCATAAATAATGAATTCTAACTGCATAATTTCCTATTAATGCATGCTATAAATAAACAATACCCAAATTAAATAATTTGTTCATCATCCAATCACACCAAACAATTCAATAAATTTCCTAACAAAATATAATAATCTTAGAACTATACAATCAAATGCTTTGAATCTTAAATCCATATAATACAGATGAGCAAGGAAGTCACGCCCACCTGATTTTGCCGATCTTCAGGGCTCTCTTGCTTTCTTTCGAGCCACTCGATAGTCTATAGTCTAAAAATCTGAAATTCAATACTTAATAACATTATTCTTAAGCTTAATTAATTTATTTATTTATTTTTTAATTAATTATGAAGTATAAATACCACTTGGACTATTTTCGAGTAAATTTTAAATTCCAGAATTTCATATAGTCCAGCTACAACGATTTTTAAGTTCTTAAAATTTCTTGATTTAAAAGTTAAACTTTTATAATTAATTCCTAAACTTCTAAAACTTATTTATTTTTTTTAAATAAATAATTTATTTAGTGCCTAACAATTAACTTAAAACATTAATACTTTTATTTCTAATATTTTAAACTAAGTTCTGAATTTCTATTTTTATCCAATAAATCTTCGTAGATTTAAATAATTTATTTAGATCGTAAATATATTTTGTTACGAACAAAATAAGACTTCTTGATGTTATATGTTTTGTTTTAGAGCCTAAAATTTTAATATTTTCTCATGAAGGATTTTTTTTTTAATTTCTAATATTAAATAAAACTATTAATGTTTTGGAAACTATATATATATTATAAGATTAGTTAGTTTAATTGTTTATTAATTTAATTCTCGTATTCAATGATTTATAAATAATCTAATATTAAATTTATTTAATTTAAATTATTAAATAAATTTCTTAATTAAATTTCATAATTGATTTAATTAATTTTTTATATAAAAAGAATTTAAAATTTTCTATTTGTATCTATAATCAACTAAAATTAGATTTCATACTATTTAAAATTTAAAATTCTAAATATACCTCGCGTCGTCAACTTCGCGTGAATGACGTCAATGACGAAGTCTTTTGTTACATGTTGCCCTTCACACCTATCGCATCCGTCGCCATTTTCTTCGTCGTCCGAGTACGATAGCGGTGTACTAGTGGCATTCCTTTGTCAATGAACAACACATTAGCTACAGCCCATCATCTTCTTCATTGACCAACTCCTCCGTTTCGATACCCAAAAACCAGAAATGAAGCTCTTAAATTTTTTCTTTTTTTTTTTTCTTCTTCTATGTGTGCTGGACGCACGAACTAAACTGGAATTTCCAATTTTTTTTTTCTCTGTTCTGAGCAATTGGAATCTGAATCACGCCCAAGTCATGAAAAACTCTCTTTAGTTTTTTTTTTTTTTTTTTTTCATCCTCACCACGGACCAGTACACACCACCATGTTAGATCCTTTTACACTGCACAACCCAGCCTCTACCATTCTCCGTTCTTCCTTTCCTTGGCAGTTCACAACGCTCCAGAATGCACCAACCCCTAACAGCAAGCACCGTCTTCTTCCTAGTATTCTGCCCCTGTTTTAGTCTCCTTCTTCTGTTCGTTCGCCGATAATAGCAGCAACAGCTTCCTCTTTCCACTTCGTTCTTTGTTCTTCTTCATTCATCATTTTTTTCTTTCACGTTTAATAGCAGCAGCCTAACGCAGCAGTAGTAGTCCCATTTACCCTCTGTTTTCTCCTTCCCCTGTTTCCTAGTTCATCACGCTCCAACCGAAGCTTCAATTCGTTATCTTCTTCGTACCTCACGTTCCAGCAACTGAACCAGAATTTCACGCCTGGAACTTCAAATCATGGCCAGCATCCCAATTCTTCATCGATTCACACCGTCTTCTTCTTCATTTCCGTTGAAAGCATCACCAAAATCCAACCCAAAATGCCTCACGGACTCCTCTGTTAACTGGTTTCAAACCCAGAAATTCAAGTTAAATTTTTTGATTCTTGAGCTCATTTTCCCTTCTTCATCCTGCTGCCCTTGATTTGAACTCACCCAAACCAGAAAATTTGACAGCTAACGTTCTTTTTCTTCACTCTTCTTCTTCTTCCTGCTGGTTCGATTTGGATGCCCAACAGCTCTGAGTTCGTTCTCCTTCAATGGCTGTTCATCCCCTTTTTTATAGACTTTCGATTGTCCAGAATCATCTGAAATCACTGCCCCGACGCCGCTTGCTCAGAAAATTCCAGGATCTTCCTTCACCGGCCGAATTCGAGCAACCAGAAATTTCTGGTTTTTCAACTCCAATTTTTTTCCAGATTTTTCTGAAATTTCAGGTTTTTTTTTTTTGAGTTGCTCCATCCGACCATATCCAGAAATCCTATTTAGTTTACTTAAAGGTTTAATTTGTTACTCATTTTATTGGTTTAAAACTTAAGCATAACCCAATGTCAATTTATTTGAAAACTTTAATATATGGTTAATTTGCTAGCCATATCCAAAAATTTGATTCTCCTTTTTTTTTTTTTTTTGTAATCACATTAACCCTTGTATAAACTTATATATATATATATATATTAATAATATCCTCACTTGCCCACTTTAATTTTTCTATTATATGTATGAATATTTTCAAGCACCAATTTATTCCAAATCCCCAATTGCTACGTTCACCAATTAAAACATTTCTCCAATACTCAATTTCATCCTCTTTCATTTTTCATTTTCATCATTCATTTTTTTTTTTTTATTCGCGACGCAACACTCGTAAAATTCCGAAGTGTTACAGCTTGTCTTTCTTCATTTTTTTTAATCTTATTATCGTATGATTTTTATTTTTTAATATATTATTTTTTATTTAAATCATTTTCCCTGTATTAATTAAGGGATTATAAAGTTTACGTATCAGTAAATAACAATCTAATAAAATCATTGAATAAAAATGTTAGGTAGATATATACTAAGTAGCCTAGCTATCTTTGCTTAATTAATTTTAATTTAAATACCTTATTTACTAAAGCAAAAAAATATATATTATTCATTAGTTTTACAATAAAATTGAAGAAATTTATATTTCATAATTTCATGAATTTTTATTTTTTAAAATATGAGAAGTGTTTGTGTTTTGGCGTTATTTTTTCACTTTTTGAAAAGTGAACATGTACTTCAGGACCAGTAGATAACTTTATAAAATTAAAAGTTAAAATATTTATTGTTCACTCCTTTGTTTACTATTAAAAATTTTAAACAAATAAAAAAGAATCATTCTCTAAGAAATAATATTAACATGTGGTGAGCATTTTAATTTTTATATTTTAATATTATTTTTGTATATGTAACACCCTGTAACTTCGTAGTCGTGCCACATCGTGAGCGAACAATAGTAAATAAGTTAATCGCTTGATCGCGCTCACGCTCGCGCGAAGGCGCGAGTGATGCGAAAATAAAATTGGTTACTTGAGCAAAAAAAAAATAATACTAATAATAGTATGATAAAACGATAATCTATGTTTTATAGATATGTATAAATAGTAAAAATAATTAGTTGATGGTTATTATGAATTAGTGGAAAAAATAATAAATAAATAAATAAATATAGATATTAGAAATTATATGATGTATGTCAAAGAAATAAAATGAAAATTAAGAATCAGATAATTTAAAGAAATTTAAATTTAATAGTCATTGGTTATGAGATGTTAAATTAACCAAAATAATAATAATAATAATAATAATAATAATAATACCGAAATCCAAAAATTTAGATTTCGGTAGAACGACGTATGAGCAATTGGAAAAAAAAAAAAAAAGAAAAGAAAAAAAAGAGAAGAGAATTTCGATTTAAATATTGAGAGATTAATATATATATATGAGCATATATACTTTATACAAAATAAAGTTGGTTAGAATGAAAAGAAAAAAAAAAAAAAAAAAAGGGATATATCAGGATATTTGGAAGAACAAAGAATACTGTGGAAGAAGTCGGCTGGTTTGCGAGGGAAGCCATCCGGTGAGCTGATATATACATAACCGAGAAGAAAATTGGAGCAAGAGAGGAACAACAGAGGGACGAAAGGAAACAGAGCAAGTTATGCTCTGTTGCTGCCATTGCTGCTCTGAAGTGTTGTGGCACGAACGGATGGGGGCCGTGCGTGCTGCTGTCTTCACTGTGGAACAGAGAGTAGTGATGTTGGTGAAGCTAATGCAGCTGGTTGCTGCAAACTGTGAAGAGGAATGGAAAAACAGAAAAGGGAAGGAAGCAACAAAGGTGCTGCTGTTGCCGAACAAAGAAGATGTAATGCAAAGAAGATGAAGCAAAGCGCAGTGAAGTTGCAGCTGGTGGTTGCATGAACACAGGCTGCTGCTAACCGAGGAAGAGAAGAAGACGATGGAGCCGTGTTTGCTACTGCTCAGGTCGTTACTGCGGTGTGAAGAAGAAGAATCAGAGCAATGCTCTGTTTTGGGCTGATGCGGTTGATGCCGGTCGTTGCAGCGACAGCCGAACAAGAAGATGATGAAGCAGAGCAAACAGTACTCTGTTTTGCAAGGCCGCTACAGCTACTTGTGGCTGGTGACCACGGACGGAAGGAATGAACTGGTTGCTGCTCCTGTCACAACCGAACGATGAGGATGACGAATGGAAGCTGCGGTTGCAGCGTTTGGATCATGAAAACAGAAGGAAGAAGAATCTCAGTGCAGCATGAAGGGAGGCAGAGGATGCGGCTGCGTGGGATCGAAACAGAGCTTAAATTGGTTAGGATGCCGTTGCCGTTATTGTGGTGCAGCTGTTGTAGCATCCGAATGAAGAAGAACGAAAAATAGAGCAGACGCCCAGTGTTGCTGTACGCAGACGCTGCTACTCTGGTGTTGGACCATAACAGGGCAGCCGGAGTGTTGCTGTTGTTGTGATTGGTGGTGGTTGCTATCGAACAGAGAAGCAGAACGGGAACAGAGAAGCAGAACGGAAACAGAGCAGCATGGTTGCTGCTGCTGTCGTTCACTGGCCGCCGAACCAGAAGAACACCAGCAATAGGTTATGGCTGTGGAGGAACGGTGAAATGAACACAGTTGGGTAGCACCGTGGTGGCAACTAACTTCATCAAATGGGGGGTTGATCAAAGTGAAGAGGTAATCAATTTAAATTAATTTAGATAATTAAAATTTTACATGTTAATAGG
>JAJIYU010015105.1:0-12864 GCA_030144865.1 Tinospora cordifolia
TTAGGCTTATTTTTGAATTTTTAAGCATGCCATGTATGTTTCCATGTTTTCTTGATTATTTAATTCTGATATTAATTATTATGATATTGTTTCATATTTATTTTAAATTAAATATGAGAAAGTGAGGATAACAACTACGTACTATCATAGTAGTATAAGTGATGCTATGGGTCTTTTTGCATATACTTAGAGTATATGAGTAACATAACTAAGTGTAGATATGTTTTAAAAATACTTGAAATTTGGACATGTGATCCTTTTTCCAATAGAATGTGAAAGTATGAATTGTCATTCCATCCCAGAATATGAGTATTTTAATGAAGAACATCAAGGGATTAAAAACCTCTTTTGGTCTAATATATAACACTAACAAGATATTGTTTGAAACACTTAATGCTTGTAAGTGATTGAAATTGGATGTACTTTTGATTTGAATTAGTAAATTAGTAGTTTGATGGATGATCCACTGGGCTATGTGTTCACCCCTTCCTTTTATTTTTTAGTAATTTGAAATACATGATCAAGCTTGCTAAGGGATTAGAAACTCTATTTTTAGAAAGTTTCTATGTAAGGGCATATTGCCCAAATTTTGAATAAAGACTGTTGCTAAATTTTACTTTTAAATTTCAGAGTTATGTACTCCCCTTTTCATTATTTGAATTTCAAGCATGTATACCTTTATTTTATTCAATAAATAAAGATTGAAGTTTTTCTTTTATCTCTCTTGTAATAGTCTTATTAAATTAGAAATAAATTATTTTGGTTGTGTGCTTATTGATAAATAATAAGACTTGAGATAATAGAAAGTGATGCAAGTTGTGTACTATAAATGTAACATTGGACCCAACCTGCCTTGTGGTTGAGCTTGAAATTGACTCTTGGGAGTTGAGTTGTTACAAAGGTGGTATTAGAGCCTATGGATTTGTTTTCCTCTGATACAAAGGTGGTATCAGAGCTTAGCTATTAGATATGTTGGGCTAGAAATAGAAAGTTAAGCCTAAACATGTGTTATTGGGCTAGAATTAGAAAGTCAAATTGCTTGACAAGAATTAGAAATTCAAATAGGGTTTCACTTTGAATTGAATTGAATCTTGAATGTCTTACCTTCTATTTTGAAATTAAAAAATATTTTAGAAAGTGTTTTCAAAAAGGAAATATATGTTTTTAAAACATTTTGTTTGGATACAAATACTACAAATTGAGCTGATAGTGGTAAGCATTGTCCCGAGTAAAGCTAAACATTGAAAGGGAGATGGGTTATCCTACCCTAGAAAGCGCGGTTGCTAGGCAGACTTAGGTTTTGCTGCCCGATCTAGAGGTTGTCCCACCAGCTTATACGAGTAGTCGGAGTTGAAGAACGTCCTTACTTTCTATAAAAGAAAATTAGAAGGTGGAAAATTAGGACAAGGAATTGTGTAGAAGTCAAAAAAGATGCCAAAGGTGGTATCTCGACTAGCCAAAGGTTGTGAGTCAACCAGACGAAACCTTAGGTCCAGGGAAAAGACTTTAGGTAGAAACGTTGTGTAGCCATTGGTGGCACAATTGATCAAAAGTATAAATCTTTAGGACTTAGGCTAGAGACTAAAACTTGTGTGAAAACAGAAAATTATTTGATCAGGACACAGGATCAGGAAGCTTCTATATCTTTCAGTTTCTATGTAGTATGAGATGCATAAGAATTTGGGTTTATGGAGGATACCAAGACTCGGAGAATGATGGACCATGTGTGGTGAATGATCAGTAATTTTGGAAGAATGGGTTTTTCTATGCTCGTTGGTTTGGGACGATAGAGTATAGTGTGCTCGAGAACCTTAGTTATCGAGTAATTTGCAAAATTTTTTGGGTGCAACTTTGTTTTGGGTGAAAGCTTAAGTGGAAGGGGTAGAGTGGTGTGAGACACTTGAACATGAAAGCTTAGGCGAAAGCTTGGAACCTTGCTGTGCTAGCTTGATTGTATGTTGTGTGATATGCATGATTTACTACCCATGCATGAAAAGAACCTAAAAGAAAAACTCATTAGGCCACTGAACAGATCGAGAACTTAGAAACTAAATCTAGAGTCATGATAGTGCAAACAACAAGCCAGGAATAGTTCAAGGAGGTCTTCTATGAAAACTTTTGTCTGTAGATGACTGTGGAAGCTGTAAGAGGACTTCGTCAGGTTGAATTAGAAGGACTTGACTATAGCTGAGTACGAGAGAAAGTTTACTGCATTGGATAAGCTCTCGTGGGAGCTGATCTAAGAAGAAAGAACAAAAGTTAATTGGTTTGCTCAGGGTCTCAAGATTGAGATTCAAAAAGAGATTATGACTCTATGCTTAAAGACATATAGGGATCCTAGGGCATGAACTCAACTTAGAACAGAGGTTGAGAGGAAAGAACAAGAGGCCTAGTAATGAAATGGATAACCCAGGCCCAGAGAAAGAATAAGAGTTGTGGGAAGGCACCACAAATCCAGAAATAAGGGCAAAATGAAGATGAACTAAAAGAACAGGCGAGGAAGTAGAGATTGTGCTATGTGTGCAGGTAGAAGGGTCATGTAGTAAGAAATTGCCCAACTACACTCAAGTTCCTCAGCCACAAAACTCTTGGGAAAGAGGTTAGATTAATTGTTCTAAGGGCAGACAACAACAACAAAATGCCAACAAAGGGAAAAATCAGGGTTGTGGACAAAACCAGGTTAGAGTGTTAGCTGTTGAAGCTCAACAAGATCAAGACCTACCCTAGAGACATTAGTATAAAAAAAATATTAGTAAAACTTGATTAACCCTTTATTTAAAATTGTTATATGTTAGCATTTATGAGTTTTAAGCTTTGTACCTATTCCTTTTAATAAATGAAATTTATTTCCTTAAGAATCCTTATTGTTAGATTTTGAAGGTTCAAAATAGAAAGTCTGAGAATAGAAAGTGTTAGTAAGAACCCGAGGCTTGCCGTGTGGTCGAGTCCACTAAGACGGAAGTGGGGTATGACAAAAAAAAAACTTTGACCTTCAAATAGATTAAGAACTTTAGGTTGGGTATGACCCAAAAATGAAAAATGAGCCTATCTCTACAACATGTCTTGCCCACTGGATCTTTTGCAATCAAATTGGGGTCAAACAAAGGCAAGACGAATAGCTTACAAACCTAATAGATGAAATTGAATAAGATATGCATACTGACCTTAGGTCATATGCTGAGGATACCCTAAGACTTAGGGAGAAAACTATGTATGGGAAACTGCGGATCATCTCACTAAAGTGGCTAATTTTTTTCAACTAGATCAAGATCAAGTCAATAATTCTAAGATAGTTATCCAGACACTAGAGGTTATGTTGAGCTCTTGTGTCCTATACATTAAAGAAAATGGGAGAAAGTATGAACTTAACTCCTTTCACATCATCGTTTAGGAGAAAGTGAATATTCAAGATGATTCTACTTATGAGGAAACAATAGTTAGAATCCTCGACCATAAAGTACAAAGTCTACGAATGAAGGATATTCCCTTAGTGAAGGTACTGTGAAAACATCACGGGGTGGAAGAAGCTACCTGGGAACTCGAAAGTGAGATCAAGACCAAGTATCCACATCTATTCATCAAAATTCCTTAGTTAGGTATAAATTTTGAGGACAAAATTTTTTTAAGGAGGGTAGGTTGTAATACCTTGAAAACTCTGTATTTAATTAAATAAAATTCAAGATTAATTCAGTGAAATTTGGGTGCAAAATGAAACCGACCTCATTTCGAGGCTAAATGAAACCGACCTCATTTCGAGGCTAAATTTGGTAGGTTTCCGAAACTCTCATTTAGTGCCCCTTAGGGACCCAAAAAAACTTGAAATGAAGTAAGGTGACATGAACCAACTAAGGGGACAACATATCAAAAAATTACAACAATTGGTCAAGGTTAATGTTTTTATTTGCTAAACGCCCTTCAGGGTTCCAAATTAAGAATAATTATCATTTAGGGTACTTCAGGCAATCGAAATGACCTGAAATGAAATGGAATAACATGAACTAACAAAATGAATGAAATATCCAAAAATTAGAACAGTTGGTCAAAGTTAAGGTTTTCATTTGCCAAACGCCTTTCAGGGGGTCCAAATTAAAAAGAATTGTCATTTAGGGTACTTCGGAGGATCGAAATGACTCAAAATGAAATGAACCAAATAATGATTAACATATCCAAAAATTAGAATAATTGGCCAAGATTTGAATTTTTATTTGCCTAATAACCTCAGTAGGTCTTAAATAAGGAAAGTTTTTGAGGAAAAACCACCTTGAGCCAAACCATACATTAAAATGTGCATTAGGTTCATGTGATTCCAAAACTATAGGTTATAAATCATAATTTTATGTAAATAAGGAGATATTAACTTTTATTTAATTTTCGTAAACCCATGAAGTCATGGCCACCCCTAACATGTGCAAGTCACATGGGTGGAATACCATGATCATGTACACCCTACCCTACCCTAAGCTTTATGGGATGTGTCCATTATTTGAAACCATGAAAAACAATCCCATGTGCCATATAAATGATCAAGTATGCCCACACCTATAGAAACCATGAAGAATGATTCCATTGCCAAGATAAGTGATCATATATACTAAGGTTACATATAAAATATCTCATAAATGTGTGTGGGCACATATGTAACAAACCAAAGATAGAAGTTTAATGAGAGTGGCTGATTTAAAGAGATATGGAAAGATTCCTTCACCTAGAAAAAAATTAGAAAATAGAAACTTGCCCCATGCTCACATGTGGAGCCAAAAAGGGAGATAATCCAAGGGAAATAAGAAACATTTCAAAGCTTTGTTTTTGTATGCCCATATTAGAAACTTATTTGATTTTATGAATCACAACGCCTTAGAATGTTTCACTACTAATAGAAGACGTCCAAGAGAGATTACAATGTATTTTAAACATTTAATTGTGTTCACACACATAAAAGAAACAAATAAGGTTCAACGATTTTACTCACATTTGGATTGGAAACCTTAGTGGTCCCACTTGCCAACCATGAGAACACTTGTCTTTCTCATCCAAACCATCCCCTTATGAGTTTGTTCATGATTAGAAGTTCTAAAAGTGGTGGATAAGGGGAACCTCTGCCAGATTCTACAAAGAAACTCGAATTAAGGTGGAGGGTATTTTTAGAACTCTTTCTTTACTACTTCAAGTCTTTAGTATATTCATCTTTGTTTTTAGATTTCAGCCTGTTTATATTTCAGTTTGAAGCATGTTTGATCAAGTTTTATTTTCAATTTAACATGTTTTCATATTTTAATCCATACATGATATCATAACATGCTTAGAAACCACGCTTAGGCTTATTTTTGAATTTTTAAGCATGCCATGTTTGTTTCCATGTTTTCTTGATTATTTAATTCTGATATTAATTATTATGATCTTGTTTCATATTTATTTTAAATTAAATATGAGAAAATGAGGATAACAACTACGTACCATCGTAGTAGTCTAAGTGATGCTATGGGTGTTTTTTGCTTATAGTTAGTGTATATGAGTAACATAACTAAGTGTGGATGTGTTTTAAAAATACTTGGAATTTGGACATGTGATCCTTGTTCCAATAGAATGTGAAAATATGAATTGTCATTCCAGCCTAGAATAGGAGTATTTTAATGAAGAACATCAAGGGATTAAAAACCTCTTTTGGTCTAATATATAACACTATCAAGATATTGTTTGAAACACTTAATGCTTGTAAGTGATTGAAATTGGATGTACTTTTGATTTGAATTAGTTAATTAGTAGTTTGATGAATGATCCACTGGGCTATGTGTTCACCCCTTCCTTTTATTTTTCAGTCATTTGAAATACATGATCAAGTTTGCTAAGGGATTAGAAACTCTAGTTTTAGAAAGTTTCTATGTAAGGGCATATTGCCCAAATTTTGAATAAAGACTTTTGCTAAATTTTACTTTTAAATTTTAGAGTTATGTACTCCCCTTTTCATTATTTGAATTTAAAGCATGTATACCTTTATTTTATTCAACAAATAAAGATTGAAGTTTTTCTTTTATCTCTCTTGTAATAGTCTTATTAAATTAGAAATAAATTATTTGGGTTGTGTGCTCATTGAGAAATAATAAGACTTGAGATAATAGAAAGTGATGCAAGTTGTGTACTTGTAAATGTAACATTGGACCCAACCCGCCTTGTGGTTGAGCTTGAACCTGTCTCTTGGGGGTTTGGTCACTTGCTTGTAATGAGGTGAGTTGGGTACTTAGTCTGTATTTCACTTTCCAATTCCCAAGTAGCCTCTTCAATTCCATGGTGTTTCCAAAGAACTTTGACTAATGGGATGTCTTTAGTTCTCAAGCTCTACGCCTTATGATCAAGAATCTTAACCACAACTTCTTCATAGGTGGCATCGTCTCGGATGTCCACTTCTTCCCAATGGATTATGTGGGAGGGATCTGGTTCGTACTTCATTAACATTTATATGTGGAAAACATTGTGTATTGACGACATTCGATTTGGAAGGTCTAACTCGTAGGCGCATTCGCCGATCTTCTTGAGTATCTCAAAGGGTCCAATGAATCTAGGTGCTAGTTTTCCTTTGATTCCAAATCTTTTAATTCCCTTCTGAGGATTGATCCTCAAAAACACTTTATTGCCTAAGTGAAATTCTAGTGGTCTTCTCCTCTTATCAACGTAACTCTTTTGTCTACTTTGTGCAGCAGTCAGTCTCTTTTGAATTTGTTTTACCTGATTGTTCATCTCTTACATGAGATTTGGCCTAGTAAGAACGTGATCCTCAAGTTCAGCCCAATAGGTTGATGATCTGTAGGGCCTCCCATGGAGGGCTTCGTACAGAGCCATCCTTATACTTGGTTGATAACTTTTGTTGTAGGCAAAGTCCGCTAGGTGTAGGTACTTATTCCAGCTCCCTTTGAAGTCAAGGACACAAGACCTCAGCATTTCTTCCAGCATCTGGATGACTTTCTCAGATTGTCCATCCATTTGAGGGTGAAAAGCCATACTCATGGTGAGTGTAGTGCCTAGTTCCTTCTATAGACTCTTCCAAGATTGTGAGGTGAAACGAGAGTCTTGGTCTAACACTATTGTCTTAGGTACGCCATGAAGGCATACTACCTCTTTCACATAGAGTTCACCTAATTTACTAGCTTGGTCTGAGGACCTAATGGGCCAAAAATGTGCCCCTTTAGCAAGACAATCCACAATAACACAAATAGTATCTTCCCCTTTTTGATTCCTGGGTAACCCACTAACCAAATCCATGGTAATGTTATCCCACTTTAATTTTGGGATTGGAAGTGGTTTAATAATCCAGAGGGCTTTCGATGTTCTACCTTTACTTGTTGACAAGCTAGGCACCTAGAGACGTAATTAACTACATCTTTGTTCATGGCTCTCCACTAATAGGTTTTTCAGAGATTTTAATACATTTTATCTCCTCTTGGATGCATCGTGTACTTTGTCTGATGGGCTTCATCTAGAATGGTTTGCCTACTTTGTCCATTTTGTAGTACGCAAACTCTTTCTCCTAGCCTTAAGGTACCTTCAGCATCCATTCTAAAGTCAACATGCTTACCTTATTTAATTTCTTCAATCAACTTTGTGAGCCATTTGTCTTTCCTTTGATATTCCTTGATTTGATGCTGAAGATCTGGCTGACAAGTCATTTTGTATAGACAGGCTTGTTCTTCATTTCATGTCATGCCCATCCTGAAGTATTTAATCAGTAGGTACATCTAACCGTTTTCCTCTTCTTGTTTGTTGAATTTCCTACTGAGGGCATCTACTACTATGTTGGCTTTTCCTGGATGGTAATGGAGTTGAAAATCATAATTTTTGAGGAATTCGATCCAACTATGCTACCTGAGGTTCAATTCCTTTTGGGTATAGATGTATTTTAGACTCTTATGATCTGAAAACAAGTCAAACCTCTCACCATACAGGTAATATCTCCATATTTTCAAGGCAAACACTATGAATGTTAGTTCTAAGTCATATGTTGGGTAGTTTTGTTCATGGATCTTCAATTGTCGTGAGGCATATGCAACAACCTTTCCTTCTTGCATCAAAACTGCACCCAATCCTTTCTGTGGAGCATCTGTGTATAAAACATATGTGATGCCATGAGTCGGAGTGACTAAGATTGGGGTCGAGGTCAATCTCCTCTTCAATTCTTGGAATAATTGTTCATACTTCTCATCCCAATTGAATGTAACTTCTTTTCTTGTCAGTTTGGTCGTAGGTTCTAGTAATTTGGAAAAGTCTTGTACGAATCTTCTGTAGTATCCAACTAGGTCCAAGAAGCTTCGAATTTCAATGACTGTTTTGGTTGTTTCTATTCTGTGACAACTTCCACCTTTTTAGGATCTATAGAGATACCTTTCGCTGATATTACATGACCATGAAATTCGAGTGCCTTCATCTAGAATTCACACTTGCTGTACTTGGCATATAGTTGGTGTCTTTTGAGCGTTTCTTTCACGATCCTCAGGTGTCTAGGTGTTCCTATTTGGACTTGGAGTATATTAAGATGTCGTCAACAAATACCACAACAAACTAGTCAAGGTATTGCCTAAAATACTCAATTCATCAAGTCCATGAATGTTGTCGAGGCATTTGTTAAACCAAAGGGCATTACTGTAAACTCAAAGTGTCCATATCGGGTTCTAAAGGCAATCTTGTGAATGTCTGATTCATGGATCCTCAATTGATGATACCTTGACCTAAGATCAATTTTTGAGAAATGAGTAACTCATCTCAATTGATCAAATAGGTCGTCTATCCTTGGTAAAGGGTACTTGTCCTTTGCCATCGCCTAATTTAGTTTTTGATAGTCAACGCAGAGTCTCATAGATCCATCCTTCTTTTTCACGAACAACACCAAAGCTCTCCAAGGTGATTTACTTGGTCTGATGAATCATTTCTCTCAAAGCTCTTCTAATTGAGCCTTCAACTCGATTAATTCTACTAGTGCCATATGGTATGGAGGTATAGCTATCGGATTGGTTCCAGGTTGGAGTTCAATCTTGAACTCAACACTTCTAGTTGGTGGTAGTCTGGGTAAGTCATCAAGGAACACATCTTCGTAGTCTCGGACTACATCTAGGCTCTTGATTTCTTTTTATCCTTCAGAGTCTTCCTCTAAGAGTTTATCGAGGTCATCCTTCAGCCTTAAGTAGTTTAACATGCCCATCATTGAGTTCTTAGGTAACCTATGAATATCACCATTAATTTTAAAGGCTTTTCTTGAGGGCAATGTTATTGTCACTCTTCTCTTGGGGCACTTGATTTGCGCCTGATATTGGTTCAACCAATCCATGCCCAATATCACTTCTTACCTACAACTTATTCCCAAATTTAAGATCACATTTACATATTCTTTTTACAGTGATAGTAGTTCCTATGGGTGTGGACACATCTAAGGTTACAAGCAAGGTTTTTGTTACGAGTCATAAGCTATTAACCAGTTCTTCCGACGCAAACGATTTTGTAGCACCCAAAACAAACAACAGTTTCACAGCAACATTAAATAATAGGAATGTACCTTCTACAACAGGGACTTGCTCCTCAGCAATTGCACATATTCTAGCCTGGTTCTACCCATGGCCCTAGTTTTGGTTGTGCCCCTGGTTGTTGTTTGGTTGTAGTTGCTGCTGTTGAGGATGTCGGTAACACCCCAACCCCTTGTATCATTTAAGTAGTGTACATTGCCACCATTCTCTTGACAGTGGACTTAACAAAATGGCGGGTTGGGCCGGTGCTACATTACAAGAGACACACACTCGTTCTTTTCTTTTCAATATCTCGTGCCTTTATATAAAATTCAAGGATACAAAATTTTCAAAAAAATCAAGGCAAATTAAAAGAGATAAAAAAATTCAAACTATTTTATTCATAATAGAAATTGAAAGTACTACTTCAAAAAGAACTAATGGTTACAGCGAAAGACTTCAAAATACTTTTCAATAGAAAAACATAAAAACTTTGGGCAACATGCCCTAAAAATTCTAAAAATAATACCGTAGGCACTTTCTAAGAAACTGTCTATTTTCAATTGCTCCATGGATTTCATGTTCCTGAAAAATAAGAAAGGAAGAGTGAGCACATAGCCCAGTGGATCCTTTTCGAACAACCATCTTTCATATTCAAACTCATAACGCAATCATAATTCAAACACTTGCAATCATTAGGCATTTCAAGCAACAATTTGTTTAAGTCGAGTCTCAGACCTAAAGGGCCTTTAATCCCTTGATGTTCTTAACTAAGTAAATAGGGCCCACTCGACATCAACCCGTTAGTGGCATATGTTAGCATCAACCCATTACACATGGTGACCCACCAGTGGTACACGACCCTCAAGTACTTAGGTCTGAAAACCATATGAAATTACTCATATGAAAAGAACATACATAGCGTCGCCTTGACCACTATGATGGTACGTAGTTATTATCTCCATCGTCTTTGATTAATTTTCATTTCATGATCTCATAAAATAAATTTCAAAATATGAAATCAAACTAAAATTTAGAATATACACAGTTAATTCATGCAACGCTCATAAAACATGCATCATACTTTAATTTAAAGGCCTAAGCATGATACTAACATGGCATGGATGATATCATTGCTCAAACATGAATCAATACTGAAATACTGAAATAAAAAGTTAAAATTATAGAACTAAAGTTGAAAATCTTTGAATTTTGTGAAAACACATAACAATGAGCATGCCATAAATTCAAATAAGAATAGAAGGGTGTTCTAGAAATCACTTCTGCCTTGCGACGCTTTCTTCCGAAATTTCAGCAGCAATTCCCCCCACGTACTAATGCCAATGAAGATCGCCCAACTTAATTCCCCAATTCGAGAGAAGGATTTCTCACACATATAAGAAGGGAAGATGGGAAAAGATGCCAAGAAGAAGACTTAGAGAAAACAAGAGGAGAATTCAACTCTTATTTTTAGAATGAATGAAATTGAGAGCCTAGAGAGGTTTATATAGGTTTTCTAAGGGAGAAAATTAGAAAGTTTTGTATTATTCTTTAAATAAAACACCCTAATTCTCCCTAATTTCGTACTTTCTAATTTTTGGAGCAAAATGAATATTTTGAATTTTTTCTGGATTTTAGAAATATTTTTCGAAATTTAGAAACTATTTTTTTTGGAATTTTAGAATTAAATTTCATATTTTTCATAATTTTTTGGTAATTTTCATTTAATTTTTTGGATCCGTTAATCTTGGCCGTTGAATTAACCTCCGTTGAATTAACCTCGGATCGCTCAACAGAAATTGAAATCTTTGAATCTAGACTGTTGGATTTTCCTCGAGCGCATCAATGATCGTGATCAAATCAAAACAACTTTGATCTGGACCGTCCGATGATCATCGAGTGCAGCACTATTTGCAATCTAATTAACGAGGCTTTGATCTAAACTATCCGACGATCCTCGAGTGCAGCATTGTTCACGATCTCTCAACACGGCTTCGATCTTGACTGTCAGATGATCTTCAATCATAGTGTGCGGATCTAATTTCGCGATCAAAGAACTCGCTTTTGGCTGCACGATCATCCTTGAGTTACGTACGTAGATCTCTGGCCGTTGGATTTTGATGATCCGATGCACCTGAGCGTTCGTTTCGCTTTCAATCCCATTCGTTGGATTTTGGCAAATTGAATTTGGACCATAAGATGTATTTTAAGTTTTTTTTTTCAGCCGAATTTCTTATTTTCTCTTCGAATTTTTGCGAAATCTCGATCTCGATTGACTTTCTAATCCTGTTTTCATAAAAAATTGCACATATCCTTGTTTCTTTTGGCTATGATATCCCATAATATACATTACATTCACATATTTTCTTCCAAAAATCCACTAAATTGATTTTTATTCCTCATTTGGGTAACTAGGACTTGCCAAATTTTCATTCATCAATTCTGTAAAATTTTCTAAGTAAAAATTTAAATTTCATATAAACTTTTCGAGATGTTACAATGTTTATTTCGTCTTCCTCGTTGATGCTATTGTGGTTGTTGTGGGGCCTGGACTTTAGCAGGACAGAACTTCGCTAGATGTCCTAGTGGGTTACAATAATAACATAGTCCTTGTTGTCTTGCATGCTCCTTTCGTTCTTCTTGTTTGGCCTTGTTTGCTGTAGGCCCTAGGGTGCCTTGTTTCCACCATTTTGTTGGTTTAAATTTTGTCTCTTCTGAGGCCCCTGATGATCCTTACCATCTGTCGACCTCTTGTTCCTGTTCCTTAACCTCTGTTTGAAGTTCAACTCTTGCTCTAAGGTCAATGCCCTGTCTACAACTTCTCTATATGTTTTCGGGTATGGTGTCTTGATTAACTTACAGAGCTCAATATTGAGATCCCGAGTGAAGCGGTTGACCTTCATCTTCTCCTCCCTAATCAGTTTGGTGAAAACTTGGCCAATTTAGTAAATTTCGCCTCATACCCTGTCACTATCATATCTCTTTGCTTTAGCTAAATGAAGTCCTCCTGCATCTTCGTCAGTGTTACTTCAGGAAAGAATTTCTCATAAAATATCTCCATAAACTCTTCCCAGTTCATTATGCTAACATTGATGTTTGGGTTTGTCTTTACCATCCGCCACTAGCTTCTAGCTAGTCCCTTGAATTGATGGGTAGCCAACACCACCCTACTAGGACCCGTTACTCTTGATACATCTAGGTATTCTTCTAATTCTTGGTGCCAATAGTAAGCTGTTAAGCCATCAGCAGTACCATCAAATGTGATGGTTTATGTAACAACCCGTAATTTTTATGACATATAAATTAATTTAAATAAAGATAAATGTGTATAAATACACGTAGTTGTACGGACCACTCATGTACATACGTGTTAATTATATAC